>JASCZI010181263.1:38942-52998 GCA_036250425.1 Stylosanthes scabra | reverse complement strand
AGCAATTTATAATTGGATAAATATTTAAATTTTTATTAAGTTATAAAACTTTAATAAAATAAAAGTAATTTTGATGCTAGAAATTTTAAAATTTCAAATTAGATTATCTATAATTCTAGACGTACACATTTATTTTAACTAAGTCCAACCAAGTTGTTACTGTTCACGCATTTTCACTAAAAATAACAGAAATTTATATATACAATGAACATATTTTTATAGTTGACATGAATAGGTTTTAAAACATGTTCGTTTGCTTTTAAATTTTCTATTCGTTCTAGTAGTAATATTCTGTTCGTGTGCGTGGGATAAAAGTGGACAAAATTCACTTAGTTTGACTTGATTGGAGGAAAGAGATGTACATATAGCATGATTGCTATATTAAATATTTGTATTTTTAGAAATAAAAATATTTTATTATAGATATAGAAAAAACGTTCGTCTACGATAGTAAGGATTTTTTTAGAAATTATCATATTATATTATAAAAATTGTGCTTAATCTATTTAATTAAATATAGACAAACAAATAACACATGAAATTAAAAGTTTTTTTTCTTTATAATAGTTAATATAATTATAAGATAAAAATAACACATGAAATTAAAACTTATTATTTGTGGTTGTAAAGGTTTCTTTTAGAAACCGTGTGAGGCTTTAAATATTTCTTTATTAAATGGTTTATAAAGAAACCTTGAGAGGGTTCCATTTTTTTTTAGCAAATAGTTTACATAGAAACAGTGGAAGGCTTTCACTATTTTTGGGTTCTTCGAGCCAAAAAATGAAGAAACCGTGGTAGGGTTTAGGGGTTTCTATAAACCCTTAGAGCCTTTCACGGATTCTATAAGTTTTTCAATCAGTGCAATTGCATCATATTTAAGAGAATGATGTATATGAGTAATTTAGGATGTCAATTCTTTTAAACAAGTAAGTTACCCAATTTATTAGCTATAAATTTGGTACAAATTGGGTACATAATGAATTTATTAGCTATAAATTGGTTACAAAATTGGTACAAAATAGAAGTAAAAGAATAAAAGGAAAATAGTGAAATTAAAATATATAAAAAAAAAAAGAGAAACGCTTGACCTTGAAGTCACCAGCAGATCAATGAAAATCAAAGTATTAAAAAACACAAATTGCAATCAAATTCAGAACACTCATTTCTGATTTCACCTTCTCTTTTAGTTTCCAAAGCATACACACCAAACCCCACAAGAAAAGAAAAGAAAAGAAAGGAAAATCTCCATAACCTTGCTACCAACCAAAATCCAAGATTTCAAAAGAACACCCTTTTCAATCCTTTATCTGAATCGTTTCAAAAATTCACACCCCACATAGTTTTTCACCTTTTTCCCAACTGGGTTTTCTTAGAAAAATCTGATTTTTGAAATCAAAATCAGATTTTTATTTATTTATTTATATACCCAGTTTGGCATATGTAATTCTTTTTCTCTTGTGTAACGCCATGAATTTCAGGAGCTTGGAAGAGTTCTGGGCTTTTTACATGACCCAACATTCAAAGCCATCAACTAGGCGCTGGCACTTTGTGGGGACCCTCTTCAGCATCTTTTTCTTGCTCTGTTCATTTCTATTCAGCTGGTGGTTCTTGTTCTTTGTGCCTTTCTCAGGGTATGGATGTGCATGGTACAGCCACTTCTTTGTTGAAGGGAATGTTCCAGCCACTTTTGGTCACCCATTTTGGTCACTGCTTTGTGATTACAAGATGTTTGGTTTAATGCTTACTGGTCAAATGGATAGAGAGATCAAGAGGCTTGGTAAGAGGCCTGTGCTTCAGGGGTTTTGATTTTTCTCAAGTTTTATCTTCTGTGCTGTGGCTTGGTCCCTTGTTGTTTGAGGTGAGTTTGCATCTCAACTGTGTTTTTTCTTTTTTTTCTAGTAATTGATTTTCATGTTTTAATGGATTATTTGTTTATTTGATTGAGTTTGGATGATTTTTTATAAAATACTTTTGTTTGTTTGTTAATCCAATATGTGATTAGTAAGTGCGGTACTAGGATAGTAGGATGTGAATAGATTAAATGATTTTGCTAGAAGAATATTATAGCTGAATGAAGCTAATTTCTTACTAGGTGTGTGATTTTGCAATGTGAAGAACTGAATGCTTTTTTGTTTTTTTTTAAATGAAATATCCTAGCTGAATATGTACATCAACATTTAAGGAATGTTATTTGGTTTAGCAATTTAGAACTTTGACTAGGTACCTTGTTAATATACAAAGATGTCGAAATTGTGTTGATATTACAATACCATAAAACCCTGAAAAGAAATAGCATAAATTTGCTGCTAAGTAGACATAGTGATAGAGTTTGAGAATCGGAGAGAAAGAAGAGTGCAAAGAGATAAGTTGAGAGTAACTGTTTATGTACAAATTCTGCCTCCTCTAGACTCTTCTAGATTCACACTAAAACTCACTCTAATGCTCCCTTAAACTGGGCTCTCTGTAGGATTGGAATTCTGTTACAGCTAGCTTAGTTCTCATCTCTAGGAATTTAGCTTTAGAGACGGCTTTAGTGAATCTATCCCGCTGGCTGCTTTACTTAAACAACTTTCCTTCCTTGACTCTTTCACTTACAAAGAAAAGGTTCGACTCTATGTGTTTGGTCCTCGAGTGCAAGATTGAGCAAGCATAGTCGCCAGTTGAGGGATGATGTATGGGGGAGAGTATTAGATGATGCATGATGTTGAGGAGTGGTCGCTACAGTGGTTTTATTTGGTAAAGGTAATGAAGTGACGGGTTAAATTTATGGAGTATGGGAGGGGCACGGTGCTTGAGGGAGAAACCGCCAGTTGCTCCTTATAGGGAAACCTACTCTCATGAAACTTGACATCCTTAGAAATGAAGAGCCTGCCGTGACTGTCTAAATACCTAAATCCTTTATGTGATTGACTGTAATCCGAAAAGGTGCATTTTGATGAGTGAAAGCAAATCTGTTTTCATTATAGGCTCTTAAGAATGGAAAACATGACCAAACACCCTCAACTGAGTATAATCTGGTTTCCTTTTAAACAGCCTCTCAAATGGTGGGTGTATCCGGTATATATATTGATGAAGGTGGAATTCTGTTGATGTTGCATATGGCAGTGCCAGTAGCCACTGCCTCATCCCAAAACACGAGAGGCATGGATGCATGTGCTAAGAGTGTTAGAGCTGTTTCTAGCAAGTGCCAATGTTTTCTTTCGACCACCACCCTAGTCTGATGTTGGTTGTGAAAACATATTAACCTATCATTGATTCCCTCTTGTTGAAAGTATTTTGAAAAATATCTCAACTCACCTCCAATCAGACTGTACGACTTTTATTTTAGTTCCTAATTGAAGTTTTGCCAAGGCTTTAAATTGCATAAAGGCTGCAAATTCATCTGATTTAGTTTTAAGAACATAGGTCCGGGTGAACCTTGAGTAAACCCCAATTCTAAAGGAAACTAGTAAGTAGAGAGGGAAGATGAAGTGGGAGGCGATCTGCCTTGCCAAGACAACACGTAATGCGTCTTTCAGTTGCATTTTTATTCACAAATGGAATTTGATAAGCCTTTAATACATAGGAAACCACTTTTTGGGATGCATGCACCAGCCTATGGTGGCATATGCTAAATGTGTAGGAATTCTAAACTAGAATAGAAATCATGTTTTGGGAAATTTTGATTTATTGACGACTGATCTTGTCACAATGTAATTCCTGAATTTGTATAAGCCATCTATGCTTGCCATTCCACGGAGCAAAACATCCTAAGTTGACCAAATTTTCACTTAACAGTCGTGATTTCAAAACTCAAGAGTATAATGCAAATTTGCTAACACTTAATGAGTTCGTTGTAGTTTAGTTTGAGTGGCTGTTTAATGGAGCCTATGATAGATCTGCCAGTGTGAGAGATAGACAAACCTTGTCTATTACCCACATGAAGTTGATTTGATCCATGATAGGGTGATGACATGCAACGGAATGCTAAGGGAGGTTTTATGGAAAGCTCTAGAGAAGAAAGAAGTCTGGATTGCTTATATTTGAACAATCAAAGACCCAAATAGTAGGCAACTAATAATATGTGAATTTAATTTTGAGTGTTAAGATTTGATTTTTCTACAACTATAGAAATTCACCAAAGGTCAAATGAGTCCTTTTCTCTTTACTCTGAGCTTAGGTGTGGCCTAGTGGTCACTATAAATATCTAGGATTTGGTGCCTCGGTGCATTTTCGGCAGATGATGTAATCTGTAAGAACTGGTATCTGAAATTCTGGTTGCACACTTTTAATACAAATGAAGAAGTAGATTTGAGGGGAAATCAGTGGGATTTCAGCCTCTTAGCTAGCTTCTTTATTGAATTACAGAAAAATATAAATAACAGAATTAGAAACACAAGATAGGAAATTATGAGTCCTATCAACTCTCCTAGGTTCTGGGCATAAGGAGCCCTTAAGCCTCTATTTCTGTCTGTCTGAATTCTGGTCTCCTCTTCTCCTTGCTCTCTTCCTTTATATAGTGCTGTCTTCCAATTAAATAATTCACTCCCATAATCCCATATTTCTGTCTTCCCACAACACCTTGTCTCCTTTCTTTTGTTTTTTCTTTTTCTAAAATAATGTAAAGAGAAAGTGGAAATCTTATTATCTTTAATGATGATGGATCCATTTGATGTCTCTCTTATCTATTTCCTTTTCAGCATTATTTTTCTCAGGGTATTCAACATAATCATATTAGGAGACTTGAGTGAGGAAATAATGGGAAGTTTAAGGTGTCAAAGACACTTTTTAAGCACATGATTTTTCTTCTTCTTCTTTTGTTTTTCTTAAAAAAAAAATTATAATATATGAAGAGTATATGGAATATAAGTTTAACAAGAGGTGCACAGATCTTAGTTTATATGTGAAAATGGTGAGGATATCATACTACAAATCACAATGTTTTAACTTAAAGTACCATGGTTTAATCATCCAAAATTTTGAAGAAACAGAGGGAGATGGACACCGTAAGATTCGAGTTAGACAGGTGAAATGGAGAAGTACTTTGGAATTTATTTGTATAGGGAAAAAAAGTATGACTCAAGCTTTTAGTGAGAATTCTATCACATAGCTGCTTCATCATTGGCTGACTTTTGTGATTAATGCCTTTGCATATTTATCCAGAAACCTATTTGGCTTTAATTTGACATCAAATATGCCATTCTTTCGTATACCATAATTTTGTTGCTCTGTTCTTGTGTTCTTAACTTTGTATGGGAAAATCACTTAATGAAAATGGTTGGGTTTTCAAACTAGAATACTGAACTTTTGCATGCAATGTTTTGGTATGTTAAAAATTATAATGTACATAAAACTGAAGCCTGCTGTGAGGCTTGTAGGAAGCTGTGGAGTAGTCAATCCAGTTTGTTCTTATTATATAATAAACAATATTTGTGCACAGGTTTTTCAAAGATATGAATTCTGAAAGTTGAAGTGTTTCGGGTCCTCCGGTGCTGATGAATTTGTGCAGAATTGTCGGTGGAAGAGTGGTGCCTTGGGGTTGGCTTACCGGTCTTTGAGGCGAAAAGCTGTGTGAATGTTCAAACAATCAATACTTATGGAGTGATAACAATGTGTTGGACTTAACTGATCACATTTAATCTGTGATATTTCTTGGTGTTTTTCATGATCCATGTATGTAAAATGAAAACTGAAACATTTGATGCTACCTGCTAGCAAATGCCTTGGCCTAAATTCAATAAAACTACCTGCTATCACCTTGATTCCTCGAGTTCCTGAACATATTTTCCTTGAGGTTGAGGATGTAGCCGTATGTTGTTTACTCGCAATGTTAGGGTAAGGGTCGAATCCCCAAGAAATGATATCAGAAATGTCCATAGGACATCAAAAGTATCTAAAACGAGTTTTCTACCAATGAAATATAGGCTCCGTTTGACAAAATTACCTAAATCGAAGAAAAGTTTTACAACTAATTAAAGATTTTAGAACATCACCAAAAAAAAAAAAGATTTTAGAAATGTACCATGTTTGAAACCGTCACTGCTCCAAAGTCATCTCCCTGTTTCAACTTTGTTTTCTCGTCAATTGAACAACTTTCTAGGATTATTTGCAATTATGTGATTTGAGGAGAATAAATTTGTAGAGATAAGATGAGGATAAATGTTCAATTTTATTGGATATGAATAAACTTGAATTAATGCGGACGCATTATTTTGACACAAAATATTATGGATAAGAGTAATGCTACGGAACAATCAATAAGGAGTCCATGAGTGTAATAAAAGAAGAAAAAATGATATTGGCTTTCTATTATCTCTCTAATATTAACATTGGATTAATAGTTAAATTGGTCATTGAAAAATATTGTGTTATTCAATTAGTCCCTGAAAAATTTTGTTAGTTATATTAGTTTTCGAAAGATACAATTTTTAGTCAATCTTTTTACCAATTAGATGATATGTGTTACAAAATGATTAGTTGATAGATAACACATAATCCAATCATTTTATAACATGTGACATCTAAAAATGACGTGTCATCATTCGATTGGCAGAAAGATCAATTTGATTAAGAATTGTATATGACTAATAAAATATTTCGATGACTAATTTGAAAAATGCAATATCTTTCGAATACCAATTTAACTATTAACCCAATAAACATTTATCAGTCCTCCACCTTTGAGAAAAAATCCGGAGAAAACCAACCACTGAATAGTGGAAATAAAATAAAATTATTGAGCACATGTTATGTTAACTAAAATAAATCTTCATATTTTATTTATTTATTTTTTTTTTTGCATTCTGGGTATTCAGCATATAGAAAATCGGATGACTAATCCCTCGAATAAGTGGGCGAACCTTCCCAGACAAATAAATTTCATTCTAATCTTTTAGAAAAAATCAAACCTGAACAGATAATCAAGGGAACACAGAATTCTGCAAACTTCCCTCGGTAAAATTCACAGGCCACCTAAATTTTCTGTTTTAGAATTTCATGTTTCCAACAAACTTGAATATTAATTAGCATTAAACCCACTACAACTTGATATGTGCCATTTGTGAAGCAAAGACTGTTGCAGTTGAAAGTAAGTCACGAAGCATTGAATTATGAAGTAATTTGGTATTAAAGATTAAGGATTAAAGATGAAAGATATGATAAGAAGAAAGAAGACCCAACTAGCAGCGTTCTAGGATTCCCTGATTGGAGGATTACACACATTAATTAAGCCACTACCAGCTGAAATGCTGTGTTACCAAAATGCCCCTTCTCTAATGACTAATATAATACACCAACACCAACACCAACACCAACATTCTCTTCTCTGCATGCACAACCCTCTCCGCCCCCCTCAACCCCCCACAGTCGCACCCTGGAGACCTTATCCCAGCACAGATTCACATTCCAAAAGGTAATTTCTTTTTTAAAAGAATAAGTTGATTGTAACAATTTTATGGAAAATTATGGTATTATTTGTATTTGAATGGTGTTTAAGCAGTATATATTCTGTGAAGGGTGAAAAATTAGGGATCACTGTCTGTAACAATTTGTATTGGTATGGACAATGGGGGCACAAGTTTCTGTATTTTCTCTAATTCTATTATCTTGCTATTCTATAATTTAATTTACAACACTTATCCCCACAACTTTGACCGTGTATTAGAAGTAAGAGTATTTACCCATTTTGGTCCCGGAAAATTCTAAATCGAATACATTAGTCCCAACTAAAACTAATTACCTTTTAGTCCTAATTTTTTGTTTCATAAGTCAAATTGGTCCCAAAGCGTATTTTGACTTATGTGCTTTAGGACTAATCTGATTTATAAAATAGAAAGTTAGGACTAATCTGACTCATAAAACAAAAGTTGGGGATTAAAAGGTAATTAATTTTAGTTGGAGACTAATGTATTTGGTTTGAAATTCCTTAGGACCAAAATGAGTATACACTCTAGAATTTAAGTTTGAATTAGATGCACTCTTTCATTCTTATCCAATAAGCTACAAGCTGCATGATGATGATGATGATATAGTACCCTCAAATTCAGATATTCCAAATTGTGTGTGGTTACTGTATAGCACAAAAGCAATGCATTAGTTTAGTTTATTACATGCTTTGAAGTTGGAAATTCTTAACTTTGAATGTGTAGATAATTTGAGATTATGTACGATACAGGTACGTGTTTACTTAGACTCACGAGTTTGACAACCTTAGTCACAATGATATCGGACGAGTCTCTCTTTCACTACTCACTCCTTGCATTGTACCTCATAGCGCCACCAACCTTCATCTCGCTGAGGTTCCTACAAGCTCCATATGGAAAGCACCACAGGCCAGGTTGGGGGCCAACGCTGCCTACGCCACTGGCATGGTTCCTCATGGAGAGTCCCACACTGTGGCTCACCCTCTTGCTCTTCCCACTTGGCAGACACTTCTCAAACCCAAAATCCATTATCCTCATGAGCCCTTTCCTAATTCACTATTTCAACCGTACTTGCTTATACCCTTTGAGCCTGCTTCTAAGGAGCCCTTCAGGAAACAGCAAAAAAACCTCACATGGGTTCCCTGTAAGTATTGCCCTCACTGCATTTTGCTTCAACATGTTGAATGCTTACCTTCAAGCTAGATGGGTGTCTCACTATAAGGACAACTATGATGGTGATGGTAGTAGTGATTGGTTTTTCTGGCTGGTGTTTTTTGTGGGATTGTTTGTGTTTTTGTGTGGGATGAGGATCAATATTGTGTCTGATAGGGAGTTGTTGAGGCTCAAGAGTGAAGGGAAGGGGTATGTTATTCCAAGGGGAGGATTGTTTGAGCTTGTGGCTTGCCCAAACTACTTTGGGGAGATTTTGGAATGGCTTGGTTGGGGAGTGATGACATGGTCTTGGGTTGGATTCGGCTTCTTCATCTACACTTGTGCAAACTTGGTGCCAAGGGCGATGGCAAATCGCCAATGGTACTTGGACAAATTTGGGGCGGATTACCCTAAGAGTAGGAAAGCTGTTATTCCATACTTAATTTGATTTTTAGAACCCCTTTTCTGTTGTATTGTTCTTGGGATTGTTGGTTTCAGCGGACAAAAATAAAACTTTGTTTTTGGTGCTTTGCCACAAAACATGGAATGCCTATCATTTTCTGATAGAAGATTGGGTTTTTGCGATGCTTAGGTTCTTGTATTAACCCTTCTTCTTCGGATTACTATGACATGAGAATAAAGATATTTACAGATTTGACATGAGGAGAAAGAGAACAAAATTAGGGGCAAGTAGTATGATCTTATATTTGATCTCTGCAACATATGCTTCAAGTGCTTGTGTTTAGAGAATTTTTGTCCACATAGAAATCTTACAAGAGTAATGTATGTTGCTCAACCAAAAAGGTACCAAGTATCATATTGAAAGGTTATTCCACTTCATGAGTTAAAATTTCCATTTCATACCTGCCTTGAATCAAACGAGCAGGTGCTAATTAAGTAGGTCAGCAACACACTTGTCCAAAATATATATTTTTTTTGGTATTACAAAATAATTTTTTTTTGATAATTGATTACAAAATAAAATTTTAATTGGTGTAAAATCACCAAATTTGATAATAGAGCATATTTGCAAAAAAAAAAAAAAAACATGGGTATCCTACCTCTAAAGTTAGAGTAAATCTTTTATGTTTGGTTATCTTTGGGAAATTGATATTATGTTTTGAATTTTTTTTTTTGTCATTTCTATCTTTTTATGTTATTTTGTAGGCTTTTACATGGGTTGGTAGCTCACTTGTTCGATTAAATAAATGTCGAAATTTCGTATCATGTCTTGTGCATGCAGCAACTCGTTAGCCAATTGTAGACCCTTAGATGGATTAGAGAATATCGTGGAAAAAAAAGTTAATGGTTTGGGTTTGATATGATTCCACAATTAGTAGGGTGCTCCACCCAAGTTGTGGAGTAACACCAAAATGTCCTTCAACTCTCTCTCTCTCTCCCCAACTAACCCTAACCAACACAACATACCTCTTAGCAACTAACTCTCTGAAAGACTATTGAGGTCGCTGTCGTCATGATCCACCCATGAATTACATGTTTGTATGCTTTTCAAATATAAATCCACCAGTTTTTTTCTTTTAAGAACTTAACTTTAACTCACCACCCGCAATGTAAATTAAATCATTTTTATATGTAACGGACATCTAGTTCTTTGTTGCCATTTGTCCTCTTTCTTCAATCCTTTCTCCCAACATATTTTTGGTAAAAAAAAATCATGTAACATAATCTCAACAAAAATGATTTTCTTTTATACGGTCATAAAACTATAAAAGAAACATTGAACAATTGTATACAACATTTTTTCTTTCCTTTTGTGAAACACTAAATAATCCAGCAAATATGCGAAAATGGCAAATTAGGAATATAGGGCCCCCAATTTATTCACCATTATAAAATCAATTCAAATTTCTCAATGCATTAAGATAGTAAATCATTTTCAAAACAAGACAAAACACCACAACTATTATTACTGTTGGGTTATTGAAACTCAAGCAATCTATAGTCTATACAATGTTCATTGAGCATCTAAGTCTAATTTTCAGGGAAAAATTCATCTTTCCAAATACCTTTTTTTGATAATAATAAAATAAAAAACAAAAAAGCTAAATAGAAATAGAGAGGGTGAAAAAGTTCTAAAATAAATTCCAACATTGTGACTCAAACAAAAACCAAATGGCTTTCCCTTTTTATTCCCCCTTTTTTTTCCGACACTGAGATGGACGACAGAAAAAGATGAGCCACAATTCAAATGTAGGTCTTCTAAAATTCCCAAAACTTGTATCAAATAAATATAGCCACAATGCTACATGATGCACCTCCAGCTGATGATGATATATGCTACCTATCAATAAGACAATGGTGCAGTTTCGACGCTCCGTGACACCGATCTCGCAGGTTAGGACCAACTACTCTGGAATACAGAAGCTGCAGGCTGGTAGAAGAGATTCAACAAAATGTTATGAATGGAGAGAAAAAAAAAAGGAAGAATCAAGTAAATTTAAACAAACAAAACTGATTATAAATCTGAGATTGCATATATTGAGAGCTGTTTGTAGTTTTTTATGATGTGCATTATTCATGGTAAGTTTTCATTAACTGCAGCTCCTATGCTTCTAAACCCCAAACCATTTACCATGCAATTCAGTTTAGTGCGAAATACAACTAGCAATGTTTAAAAGTTGCAGATATGTGCCCTAGAATGCATCAACAAGTAAAAATAATGCAGAACTTTTTCGTTTTTGTGTGATCAAATGAACTCACATTAAGAGGAACTACGGTTTGCACCAACTTTCTCTCGCAACTGATCATTGGTGAGACCATCTTCTGTTTCAGAATCTCTGCTGGAAACCTCAGAAACCAGATTTTCATATTCCTCTTTCAAGCTAGACGAGTCAACAGCCTCTTCAAGGCTCTGTTTAATTTGTTGCACCAAAGCAGCAATTCTATTCTTTGATTCTGTATCAGGTGTCTCTCCAGCCTTAGCAACCTCCAATTTCAATAGTTCAATGTTGCTCTTAATGTTGGATGAGTTTGCCAAATTCTCAATTTCCTTACTTAAACCCTCTCTTAATTCTTCAATCTTCGATTCATATCCTGACACTGCAGACTCCTCTGAGCTGTCTTGTAGCTTTCCTGGTACAATCTTAACTTCGACACCTGCCGACTTCAAAGACTCAGACAGTAGTGAGTCAAACTCTTTATTAAACTCAACGATTTTCTGCTTAAGATCATCATTCAAATCCCTAGGGGAGGATGCCCCAGCAGCTTGAATTTCAGACTTCAATGCCTCGTAGTTTTCCTTTATTCTTGGATTCTTCAGGATGTCATCGAATTTTGTCTTCAATTCTTGTTTCAATGTGGAAGTTTGCTTATTCAGATCTTGCTGACGCTTTACCTTAGACAATTCTTTCAACATGTTAACCTTATTCTCCAGCTTGCCAAAGTTGGGTGCCATTGACAATCCCTGATCAAACTCTTCCTTTAGCTTTTCTATCTTATCCTTCAGCAATGGATCAATAATTTGGTTATCTGTGTTTGCTTTCATAACCTCCTCCTTTAGTTTTGACATCTTGTCGGACAAGCCAATGGCGTTAACTGCCTCAGAGTACTCTTGATCAACCTCTATTTGAAGTTGTTTTATCATCTCATCCAGATCTAATCTTGGCTCAATAGAGGATTCCTTAGAATCTAAGATTTGCTGCTTCAGTTTCTGAACCTCAACCTCTAATTCGGCAGTCGGAATCTTATTGTCAATTGGTATATCCCTCTTCTTCATGTTTCTTTTCCTCATGGGATCTACAGGAAGTCCTTCCTGGAGCCCACCAATCTTGCGGTACTTAAGCCTGCGATGTTCTAGTAGTTCTTCAGTAGTCATCTTCGTGAGCTCCTACACAGTTAAAAAACAAAGGTATAAATACGCAGATGCTGTCACATAAATTTCAGTAAACACTTGCAAACTATCAAACTTACATTCATGTGTTCATTGATCGCATTTTTTATCTGTTGCGAGGTCCAAGATGGATCTGCATGTGCACCACCAAGTGGCTCCTATTGAAAAGACAGAAAAATCTTTAATTCAATAGAGAATATTATTATCCATAAGTGTGGAACTGCCTATATTGTATATAGAAAAGGATGAAATTATATCATTATAAAGTTTGACGAATTTGCCGATCACTGGAAAACTTATTACCTACATTTTAATTTTAAAACCATTAGAATGATATATGAATAGGATTTAAGAGCAAAAAGCATAATTATTTGGACTGAAAAAAAGAACGGTAAACAGCATAGTTGATCGGACTATTACAGGGATAATGCCATCTGCAACTTGAAATCTGCACAATTCACCGGCTGTGATTCTCAGTTTCTCAGCAGCCTGCAAACAATAAGAAAGAAGATATATTATATTAGAGATATATATACAACATATATTACAAAATGAAAGAAGAGTCAAGGGTTTGTTTCTGTGATTACCTTTGGTGCCGCTTTAGCAGTCTTCCACAAGATTGCTGCACATGCCTCAGGACTAATCATGAAAACATAGAGACCAAATCAGAAGAACAGCACAGAACACATATTTGTATTCATAAATTGGATATCAAAAATAATACAAAGGCTTATCACATGTGTGCATGTGTTGATAGCTTATTCAAAGAAGAAATTTTATGATGAGTTATTTGAAACCATCCTAATTTGGAAACCACGCCAATCATGACTACTGACATATAATTATGCTGACTTGATAATGTGGGTGGGGATCTGATTGGATATGTTCTTTTGGTTAAGAGCTGGGTATGAGGGGTGTGTCCGTGTCATGACATGGTGGCATATTTTAAGTGGACTTCGGATGGGTGACGGGCTTCTTGAATTGCCAATGGCTATTTATCTTTTGTATTTTTTTTTAGTAATATACAACAGTTTTAGTCCCATTTCTTCTAGGTCATACCAGGTTCCTATCACTACCAAACTTAAATCAGTTTCAAGTACAAAGAAAAGTTGAAACATGAACTCTATTTTGCTAAAAATACATTTGTGGTTAAAAGGGTTGGTCAATGGTCAAGTTAAAGGTGGTGTTAATACAACCTTTTACTTATACAAATGTTTCATTTTTTCATATATAAGGTAAAAGTATAATGGCGGACTATATCCATAGCCAATTCAAATAGATTATACATGTGTTTGAGAACAAATATATTATATGTCAATGTGTAATCAAATTGAAGCACCCTCTAAAGAATACTACAGAGGATGATCATGGAATGGAAAATAAATGGAGGGAAACCGCATTAGCTCCAAGGACAATCAAAGTAATAGACAAAAATCTACGAGTTTCATCATCATCCCATTATAACTAAACAACTTATAACTATCTTATGTAACAGTTCTCAAGTCTCAACTGATATAACAAATAATCACATGCAAAAACTTGAAAAGTTAAGATCAGACAAAAAAGCTCTATAATATTCAATTAATACATAATATGCACAATGAAAATAAGAGGTATGTGACAGAAATAACAATTGCAATATTATAGAGTTTCT
>JASCZI010181263.1:22385-38854 GCA_036250425.1 Stylosanthes scabra | reverse complement strand
CATTTTCAAGCATAAGTAATTTGTTGGCACATCCAATAGCAAGGGCACCACCAGAACCACCTTCTCCAATAACTATGGATAAAATTGGAACTTTTAGACCAAACATGGATCTAAGATTTTGAGCAATCGCTTCACCCTGCAGAATGAACAGCAATGAGACGGATTAACCTAGAAATAAAAGAGATCTAGCAAGAGTCAAAGAATGTTAAAGATAAGTTTATGGCATACTTGACCCAGTTCCTCTGATTTCAGATCAGCATATGCCCCAGGCGTGTCAATGAAAGTAACAATTGGAAACCCATGGTGATCTGCATATTCCATCAAGCGAAGAGCCTTCCTATAACTGTTTGAATTGAAAATCAACTATCAGTGTCAATCATAAATCATTTATCAGTAAACTTAACCATATAAATTAAAATTATTCTTGTCATATCTTAAACATCGTTAGAATTCCTTGAAGACATACCCATGTGGAGTTGGCATCCCAAAGTTACGCTGAATGTTTTCTTTGGTATTTCTACCCTTTTGGTGACCAATGAACATGTATCTTTTACCATCTATAGTCCCTATACCAGTAACAATAGCAGGGTCATCATAACCTGCCCGATCACCATGGAGTTCCACAAACTGCAAGATGAGAAAAAAAAAAATGAGACTTCCGCTGAAGTAAGTGAGCAAATGAAAATAAACCAATAGAAGTACGTGCTACAAATTAGAAAATGCAATAACTAATATATCGAAGCGAAAAACAATGTCAATATTTGGAATACCTTTTCAGTAATGTTAAATATATGATCAAGGAAAGTGGGCCTGTTAGGATGTCGTGCAATGTGGACCCGCTGATGGGGAGTCAGGTGCGTGTATAGATCCTTCAAAGCCTGAAAAAAAAGGAGAATGGTGAAATGATGAAACCATTTTCCCCAAATTTTCACTCTTAATACTTTAGGGTTAGTGGAAAGGGAAAAGGAGTTATTTGCAAAACGGGACTCATGACAAGCACAGTACAGTCGAGACAAGCCCAAGTCAATAAAACTCACAGTGCACAACACACTAACACAATAATACTCTTCAACAAGAATGCCCAAAACTATAACATTTAATTGAATAAAAAGAAAATTTTCATTCAATGAGAAAATCAGAAAGCATACCAATTGCTTAAAAGAAGTTAAAATCGCATTTCAGAGACAAATACATGGGATGTGCAACAACTAAGCAGAGGGTATATTAAACATATTGACAAAGGGAAGTGCCACATGAAAACAGTCATGCTTAACTAACAAGACCAGGTTAAAATATTGTAAATTCACTCTTGCAAGTTATGATCGGATCATCAGAGTGTAGCATAAAGGTCAAGTTATGGCTAGGTAATCCAATCTACCAATAATTATTTCATGATAACTATAGTAACATGTATGACATTGAGCATGTAACTCAATCCACTAATAATCAGTTTATCTCAATAAATTAATCCGGCTCTCTGAAGAATAACACTAATAACAACAACCAAACCTGCTGGTACTTGGTTTCCAATGAGAGAATCTGATCACTAAAATCCAGACCAGTTTCGTTTGCCATCTTCCGCACCTGTTTATGCACCATAAATTGAATGAGCATAACCACAATGAATCACAACTAACTAACTATCACTTAAGTGAAACAAAGCGAGCAACACAACCAAACAAAAGCGCAAACTGGAAATTACATCTATGATCTTCTTTTGCAGCTCAACAAGGGGCTTCTCAAAATCCAAAGTGACCGGTTTCTGCTTCTCATTGAGTGGTTTAAAATATGAGAGGTGGCTCAGCACCCCACCCTTCACATTGGGATCAGGGTTATCAGGCCAAGGGTACTCATGCTTCTTCACCTTCCTCATCTTACAAGACACTGAGAAGTCCCTTTTCTTCAAGGACAACCTTGTCCTCCCTAAAGTCCTCAAAGGGACACCGCTGAATCCACTTGTTGAACTCCTCAGCAGATCCGAGGCCGAACCACCGGCAAGAGCTGCAGCAGCTGAGGAAGAAGCCATCTCCTATACTTGAAAATTCCACCACCAAAAATGTTTAAAAAGACCTTCAAAACCAAAAAAGCATGGTTAACATGAGCCTAAACACATCCATCACAGAAGATCCCAACTTCACCAATACTAATGCCAGAAAGAAAATACTAACTAAAAAACACAAGAAAAAATATTCAAAAAGGGGAAAACTTCATCTCGATCCAATTTTTTTTTTTTTAAAAAAAACAATCTTTTGATGAACCCCATCAAAGATTCAGCCCCCCATTTTCACAAAATAAAGTCAAACACTAAAAAGATGCTAAAAATCACAACAAAACCAAAAGGGCTCTCATAACATTCCCAAAAAAATAAATTTGAAACAAGGCCAAAAGAGAAGGCTCCATTATACCTGGAAAACAGAGAGAAGGAAAATGGAGGGAGAAGGAGAAGGAGAAGGAACAATCGGGAATGTGATGGAGAGAAAAGCGAAGGGATTCTTAAGGGAAGAGAGAGAAAATGGGAAAAGGGGAGAAGAACTTCGTAGAGATCGTCGAAAGTGGGAGAGAGTTGTTGTATGTAGTTGGGAGTGAGTAGCTAAGCTTAGATTGGGGTTTAGTATTGTTTTTATTTTTGGTGTGTGAAAAATTATGAAATTGGGGGCGATATTTCTTATGCAGCTTTGTTAACAATTATGAGCCAGCTTTTTTCGGTTTGGCCGTTAAGCCATACAAGTGACAACAACTATTATTATGTCTAGTCTTTTATTATTCTTCTTCTTCCTCCATTTCTATGTTCAACACAAAATCATATGTATCATAGCAAAACACAAAAACACTTTGATGGGGTTAGTTTGGTCATTTTGGCTTCTCTTCTTGCCACTCTTCCAATGTTGCTATGTTTTTTTTTTTTTGTTGATTTGATTTGATTGGGGAGTGGGCAGGGCTGTTTATTGAAGGTGCTAGTTATTATTTATTACTATTTGCTAATTTACTCACTTTTGTTGTTTGCCCTTTCACTTTCAATGTTCCTTGTTTTTTAATGTGGGTAGGTTGTGTTTTGTTTTGGATTTTTTTAATGTGTGTTTTAATTAGTTTATCTTGGTGATTTGGTCAATGATGTAATTACACAAAAAAATAATGTAAAAAAATTTAAATTTATGTATCTTTCTCTTTTTCTTTTAATAATTAAGTTGCTCAAAAAGAAATTTAACCTTAAGTCATATGAAAAGATGGTATATAGAGCTGTTAGGTGTGTTTGGTTTCTGAAACTCAGTATTGTGTTTTTTAAACAGAGACTGTAACTAAAATTTCAGTTCTAGTCCCCATAATTTCAGTATTTTCAGTACCTCTAAATTGGAGGGTCTAGAAGACTGAAGACTAAGACTGAAACTTTAATAACATTTTAGTCCTTAATACCCTCATATAATTCATCAAATTCCAATTTTACCAACCCCATTTTGAAATTAGGGTTCTATTGATCTTCCATTGTTTTTCTTCTTTCTTCCTTCGATGACTTGTTTTCTATTGAGATTTGAGAGTGAGGAAAGGAAAAGCAGTGGCGATGCTCAGTGGTGTGGCCACGTCGTCGGCATTGCAAGATGAGTATGTAGTTGTTGATGTCGGCTCTGCGCTGGATGCGAGGACTTCGGGTCTGCTATTGAAAGGAGGAGTTCCTGCGGAAGGCGTTATTGGCTTCGGAAGAGAGCTGTTCATCGTGATGGGGAGGACGTCTCCATCTTTCTTTGTGGTCGGCGGCGCTGTTTCTGAGGAGAGGACGCCAGCGCTCGAAGAAGCTTCTCATTGATGAGCTATTCACTAAGGATGACCTCATAGCTATTCAAGTTAGTTGCTTTGGATGAAACTGCTTTATTCATTCTTTGGTCTTTTATTGGCTTGTTTTTAAATATTGTTAATTTTTTTGCATCTTTGTAGAATCCCAATGCACTTGACAAGAAAGTTCTTCTGGATTTCAATCAAGTAAAAAATAGTTGAAATTGAAGACAAAGGTTTGCTATAACCTGAAGCTTCATCATTTGTGAGTTATTATAAATCAATTGATGACAATGTCACTACTTTCATGTTGTAGTTAGTAATTGGTATGATATCTTCAATTTTATTTTCTCAAAATTATAGAAAATGAAATCAAATCCAACCCATAGCATAAATGTGTCAGGGGATATCAAGCAAATGCTTCTAGATCTTGGAATTGAGAAGGGAAAGGAAACTGCAATGCATGGGGGAGGTGGTGGCAAGGCACAACAAGAAAGGGCTGCTGCAGTTGATTCCATCTTAGCTGCAAGATCCATGTTAAAATTTGTTTTGATGAATTTGTTTTTTGTTGAAATTTGCTATGAAGAAATTTTTTTTTGTTGAAATTTGGATTAATTTGTTCTATGTTCAGTGTTGAAATTTGGTGATGTTTGTGGATTTGATTTTGATAGTAATTGGTTGTAAAGTGTTGCTAATGTTTGCTTTAGTTTTGGGAAGGCATGATCTTTGAGATAGAGAAGCAAGAAAGGGGGTTACGATTCTCTTGTGTAAAAATTAGAAGGTGTTTTAGTCATTTAGCATTTTTAGTCTTAGTCTTTCAATCTCAGTCTCTCAGTCTCAGTCCTCTCACCAAACGCTACCTTAGGGTGGCAAGGGAGCAGGGCAATGAGACAGAACAGTATGGTAAGCTTAGGAATTTTGGAATGAAAATACTAAGGAGCAATTCTATTCCACAGTTAAGTGGGATCTTAATGCCATGTCTATCACATGGCAACCTCCTACTTTTGACAAGTTATACATCTGTTTAGATACATGCAAGCAAGATTTCGAGAGTGCATGTAGCCTGTTAATTTTTTTAAATCAATGTTTTTTGAAAACATACTTTGGAGGGAAATTACTCACAGCTGTGACATGAGATGCAAACAACCATTTTTATGTGGTTGCTTTTAGTATTTCAAGGTCGAAAACAAATAAAACTTGGAAATAGTTCCTCAACTTGCTCCAAGAAGATTTATTTATGTCGGATCAACAAAATGTTTTCATTTTTTATTTATGTTATAAATTGCATTGTGATGATTGGTTATACATTTCTAATTGTAGCTAATATTTTAATGTGTTAGGGTTTACTCCTGCACTAAAAAAGATCGCGTCGAATGCACACCATCAAAATTGTGTCATACACATTTGGAAGAACTTTACGAATCAGTTCAAGGACTCATACATAAGGAAAATTGTATAGGAATGTGTCAGGTTCACAACAGTGCCAGAATTGAAGGAGTGCATGGATAAGCTCAGGAGTATAAACCAAGGTGCATGCCAAAGTCGGATAATCTTACAAACAACATTTGTGAAGTGTTCAATGCGAAGATTGTGCATTACAGAAACAAGCCAATATTGACAATGCTAGAAGAGACACGATGTTATCAAATGAGGAAAGTGGTAACCAAGTCTGAATTCATTAGCCCAACTACACCTATCATCAAGAGGACAATTACAAAGTCGAAAATGCACAACAAGAAGAAGGATCCAGCATAAGCTTTATTTCAAGGAGATAAGTTGAAAAAGCTTTTCCAAGTCACTTCTAGCGAATGTAATGAGAAAGGCCACAACTTCAAAACATGCAAGGTGCATCATCTAAGCTTGATTCGAAACCTTGTAGGAAGAGAGCCAAGAAGAGTCAACCCACAAATTAACAAGCTGATGAAGTACAAGCCTCCCAATCAGCCCCTCTAGTTTCTTATACACAGGTCAACATCTGTCATTTTCACTCCATTGAACTGGTTTGTTGGTTTCTATATGGCTCTAGTGTTCATATTATGTTTTTTGTCAATTCAGAATGCAGGGGCACCATTTGTGACTGCTGCTCCAACAACCCAAGTTGCTCAAGCTCCTCTAAGACTTCCATCATCCTCTCCTCTACAAAGATCTGTTAGGCCTCCATCACAATGTAAGTCCAAGCAGCCAATAATTTCGGCACCAGTTTCTAACCCAGCAATTCCACCATTTTCACAAATTCCGACAAGGCCTTCCAACATGCTCCAAAGGCTCCAACCCCTACTAATATAATGCCCAAAAATAGTGCCTCGAATGAAGCATTGACAGCACCTAGCAAAGCCAAATCTAGGTTGTTCAAGAATATTCCAAGCTTGAGAGCAGGACCCTGAACTTAATTGTGCAATTTATTTTGGAAAACTGGTTAAAGTAAATTTGTAGCTTTTGTTAGCAGCTTCTTATAAAGGGAATTGTAAGTCCTTAGACTACTTCTGCTGCCTTCTATGGTAGGTGTGCGTACTGGTGCAAGGAGCAGATTTAAGGGGGGCGAGAGTAGGCCTTGGCCCCTCAGAATTTTCAAACCATAATTATAATATAGATGATGTCAATGAATATCATGAAGAATCTAATCTAGTGGCTTACAAGCTAGAATTCCATAACTGCATGTTACATATGTGGGTTGTGGGTTTAAAACTTGCATGGTTCTTTCAATTAAATTTTTTGCTCTTTCTATTTTTTTAACTTGTTCTTCTTTATTTTAAGTCTTTCATAACTTTTTTTTAAACAATTTTAACTCTTACCTAAATTATTATATAAAAAATGCTTTAAGTTTTCAGAACATATTAAATAAATTATTTATTAATATAAATGAGTAATGCTACGGAATCAATACTAGAATGCCAATTAGGGAACTAATACATTAATGAGAATCCAAAATTTAAAAAATTATCATTCACATGATATAAAAGTTATCATCCATAACTCCTTATTGGCTCCAATTGGCTCCCAATTGAAGGTTCCCTATACTTTTCTAATATAAATATATCCTATGCTATATTTATTAATATATTTTAAGAAAAATCAATTTATACTATTTATGTTATATTCTTTATAATAATAAAGAATTAAAATAAATGCGTTTATTAAAATTACTTTCGGTGAGAAATGATATTAAAATATAAAATTATTATTTTCTTATAAAATTTTCTATTGTGGCACTTAAATTATTTTATTAAAATTAATAAAAAGAAACTGGATACATATTATTATAAAGAGGAAAAATGCTAAATAGAGTAAAGATTGTCTTGATTTGATAATCATATGGAGGGCTTATTATTTTATTTTCATTAATTTTAAATTAAATATCCATATAGTAATCATCGTTTTCTTCACATGAAAATCTCTCTATCTTAAAATTCACCAAGAAACTAATATTGATAAATATATGAATAATATTTAAGTTTTTAAATGTTTAATTTTCAATCCTTTTCTTAAGATGTCTGAATTTACCACTACTTTCAACCTATTTCGGCCCCCGCATGGTTAATTTCCTGGATCCACCCCTGGCTGATGTTGGATTCGTTGATACCGGAGTTGCCGTGGTGAACGTTTGGCCATGAGAGTTGGAGGGATAGAAGATTGGGATAAGGGTTTCGAAGGAAGTCGGGATCTGGAATGAAAGCAGCAGAGTCTCATCTCAACTCACAAGCGAGTCGAGTTTGAAGCAATTATTAGTTCAGGTTGGTTTTTCTATGCTTGGCCCATGTCTCAAAAAAAAGTTTGAGAATTCTATTACAGTTAATTTGTGTTAATATTTTGTTTTATTGTGCACAATTAACACACATGCATTCTGAACAGAAAAATGCAATACCACCATTTTCATTACAATTCACAGAACCAACATAACATAAGTCATTATATCATATAAAACAACATCAAAGAAACCAAAATGCATAAACATGACCTACATATTCTCAACAACTTCTTCATTCCCTACCCACATAATAGACAACGCAAAAAGCATTTAAAACAACTACAATGGCCCAAATTCTAACATTCTTATTATTCTCTACACCTGCAAGCTTCTTCGCCAGCTCAACTACCCTTTTCTGAATCCCCATTTCCCAGCGGCACACGAGTCACGACCTCATTGCAACCAATATAAGATAATCCTCAATCTTTCCAAAATGCTTATCAAGCCACATGAAGTACTTGCAGTAGTCTGGAAGTCTCAATTGCGCAACCACCAACAATGTCAGCAACAAAGCAAAAACTGGAAACCTACCTTATATGACGTACACACCACAGAAGCACCTTGGTGCTATGACATCCGTCTCGTCCCTTGCTTGCATAGCTTGAATGCTGCATAATGTACTACGTTGTATTGAGCTTGATGATCTTCCTTCACTAGCCATGGAACCAGCTTGGACTTCGTCTTCTTCGTTGGGAACGATCCTCCTCTTTAATGGTGGTGCAATGACATTTAAACATTAGGGTACCCACACTCACAACAACGACATCATTTTGTCACCAAGGTCCCGATATGTCCATAAAATTTTTCTAAGGGGCCATCTAGTATCGTAACAGACATGTCACTCGTTTCACATTCATATCATCATTGACTGTTACGCCATCAATTGGAAATTAGGCGGAAGGACTAATTATCTCTCTTTTTTATCCTTCGGGATGGACCAATATTTTCCAATCCTGAGAGACTTAATTATCCTCCACAAAAATTCTCAAGGACTTATTTGTCTTTTACTCTAATAATTATGTGTCACAAGTCACATCGGTGTGTAATTTTGTGACTAAGTGCATTTTGAAAGAAAATAATTATTCATCATACAATTTTACATAAGATTTTCATCTAATTTTCATATGGAGTTAACTTTTATGTTGGCCTTATGGTTTACATTAAAATAATCTCTTAGATTTTAATTGCATTTTGGTCATTAAGATTGAAAAAACTATACTAAATTAGCCCCCAACCTCCTTTTCATTTATTTTCTCTATCGTCCTACGAACGTCCAAGCTCAGCCCATTATGTTGTGGTAACATCTGAGTTTTATCAGGACAGCATGGATGTGAATAATGGAGAACAACCTTAGAAATGCACCAATGTCGAGTCTTCTTGTCTATGTGAACATAAATTCGTGCTGGACAATTGGCACCACATATAGGGTTCGTCTTCTCTACAGAGGGTATTTCAGATGTCCATCTCCCTTCTCTATTGCAAGTGATGAGTTGATTCTTTATTTCCTTGGTCTCCTTACACCTATTTGAGTTCCTTATCTTTGTAGAGAAGCCTGCACGTTTCGCATACTCATTATAGAATAGTCCAGCTTCCTCAACGCTTTCAAACCACATTCCAACCTTGGGGACATATTCTTCGTCAACTTCACACGTGTACTGCATCAGCAATTAGATTCATTAATTTTCCGAAGCGGATTTCATGCTCCATTTGAACCGGATTTTATGAATACTCAAATGAAAGAAAAAAGAAAACCCATGTTTAGCATCCATTCAAAAACGTCAACATTACCAACACACTTCAAACGTATTAACAAAGCTAAACAAAAAACAAAAACAACAACATCTATCGAAGCGGATTTCCTTGTCAAGGCGAACCGGATTTCGTGTAATCCATTGATTTGTGTGAAACATTGTCTCTCGAATAACATTGTAATACATCAACATCATTTATGCACATTGATTGAAAGCAACAAAACACAAGAATTATACTTTGTATGCACAACATATCATGTATTTCAAACCTAAAAACATTGTAATACATAAATGATCCAAAAACCTGAACAATCCAAAAACCTGAACAATCTCATCTGTTGCATCCTCTCTCCCGAGCCGACTTCCATTTTGTGACGAAAATTGCTACTGTAAAATAACTGGGAAATACTTGTTCCTTTCCGCAAAGAAAATGGGTGAGAAATGCTCAGCTTTATGACGACATCAAAAAATATCAAAATGCAATATAATGAAGGTGTTCGAGAAGGAGGCGCGCTTTTCAAGCGAGAGAAAGTCTCATTTCTTTTTGAAATAAAGATAGCGCATGTGTCAGTTGGGCTTGGTTGGACAAATCACTTGGTTGCCTAGCATTTTTGTTTTAATATTATATTAATGTTTAATAATATAATTTTTTAAACACATTTTTTTTTGTTGGATTGGACAACCCCCAATCCTATGTTCACAACTCACGCGCTCACTCACACACTCTTTTTTCCACTAGAAAAATTTTTGGGTTCTAAATTCCTCCTAGAGGACTAGAATCCGCATTCAGCATATTAAGAGGCTTACACCTTTGCCACTTGACTCATGCCTTAGCTGCAACACACTTAAAATTTCTTTAAGCATTTCTTTCAGTATGGCAGGATACACATTTTTAGGATGGCAGGATACACATTTTTAGGAGGGGACATTGTATACAAACATATATATTTATTGGGGTAAATTATTGTATATGTTGTTAACGTTTGTGAGAGTTTCAAATATATCTTTAATATTTAATTTGATTTAATTTTATTTTAATGTTTTTAATTAGTTTCAATTATATAGCTAATAAAAAATTAAATCAAATTAAACACTAGAAGTATTTTTTAAATTTCTCACAAATGTGAGGGATATAAACAATATATTATTCTATTTATTATTTGTTTTAAAATTCAATGGGGTCATTTTCCCCACACCAACATGAATGAATCCGTCCCTAATACTAACAGTCTAATAGTAATAGAGAAGTTTAAGGCCAACATCTAAAAAATGTGTTATAAGATCTTAACTTTTTTCACTTCCTAAGCTAGCTTTTGTAGTGATTATTTTTTAAAATTTTGTTGCTCGTAAAAGTCTAATGTTTAAATTGTATTGATATAAAGATATAGATGTTACCCAATAGAAAATTGTGATGTATAATTAAGATTGACGTGTATTTTGTCTAAACTAAATCTGTAGCTCAACATTTTTTATTTGACCTAAAATCGTTATTTAAAACTAATATTTATAAATTACCCTTATAAATTTGGTGTTCAACTATAATTGTACAACAAAATTACAATTTATGATGATTTTGTTTTGCTTAAGAATTGTCCTTTAGAAGCCAATTTATTGTTTAAAACGGCAATAAGTATTATATTTTGTAATTTTATTCATAAAAAGAATTCCGCAAATACAGGGTCATGCAAATTTAATTTTTGTACGAAGTAGATTTGGCTAAAATTAGAAAAGTATTATGATAATATATAATGTTCTATATGTAGTTGGTAAATTATGGGTGTATCTGTACAAATCATAATCTTGGAGGTCCAACAGAATCTGTGCTTTAAATTTAATCTCACCCTCCCAGGTAGCGCTGGAAGTGGGTCCAGCTTAAGCTCGGCTCACGAAAATTGAGCTTAACTCACGACTCAATACATTAACAATTGTGCTTATTTCTTAAGTTTAAGCTTGGCTCGTCAAAAGCTCACGACCTCGAGCTGGCTTAAATAACATAAATATAATATATAATTTTATGTCAATAAATTATAACAACATAAGACATATATAAAGAATGGTGTTAATTAATCAATAAAAAATTAGACAACGTCAACCAACAATATAAAAAATTCAATTAATTTGTAATTATAATTTTACCTTCATTTACCGCTTGGCTAATATTGACTAACTAATTATTGATTATAAATACTTTCTCATATATAAAACATAACATTTGTATAATAAGTAATTCGTACTTTATACTTTGAATATTATGTGTATTAATAATTTAATAAATAAATATTTATATATATTTTCGAGTCGGCTCACGAGCTAATAAGCTGAGCTTACCTCAAGTTCGGCTCATTTAATTTTTTAACTCAAATCTAGACTCAAACTCGGCTCACCAGCTCACGAGCTCAATTTATCGAGGCGTTAATGAATGGAGCTCGATCTAGCTCATGAGCTGACTTGACTCACTTCCTGCCCTAGAGTCCCACGTGGCTGTTCATGTGCCGTCCACTATTTAGCTTTCGGGGACCTTATTATTTTCTAATTATAGAGGCAAAGCTTAAGGCACTTGCTAATTGGAAAAAGGAAAAGTTATACATTCGTTAGTATCGTTACCCCTATAATTAAATATGGGGAATTTATTTGGTAAAGAATAGAATTACTGAAAATTGAAAATATTTACTAAATTAAAAAATGTATTGTACATAATAATTTTTTTTATCGATAACACTATATGTACCATTGTATACATCTGGACACACCGTTTAGCAACACGAAAATATAAACATTAGCATAGAAAATTTCTATGCTAATGTTTATATTTTCGTGTTGCTAAACGGTGTGTATGCATGTATACAATGGTACATGTAAATTAATTCTTTTTTATTTACTAAAAGAAATAATCTTTTACTCTTCACAAAAACTTCACATTTTATTAAAGATTACAAATACATTGGCACCTGTAGATACTCACAATTTGTAATTGGTTAATGGAGACTTGTCAAATTCTCAGAAATGGGAACTTGCACGCGAATAAATGGGGATAAAATAGGATAAAAGTATCCATCCTACGAAGAACATTCAAATTTCTGTCGTGGCAAAATTACATAAATATTTCCATGCATATATAAAAACTAAGAAATCCTAGAGTGGATTTTTATTTATTTTATACTGGTAATATTTTTTAGTTTATTTTTTTAATGTGTATTTTGAAAATTTTTTGTGAAGGTAAATTATGTTAAATTTATTTGTATTGTATCAGATTATGTTATTGTTGTATCAATTTTTTTAAAAGAGTTTTAAAGATTAATATCGATGGATACTTATACTTTTCTCGCCAAGAGAATTAAACAAAGACCTACAACTTAAACAGAGTGGAAACGAGGGATATTTTTATAAATGAGAGCGAAGTAGAGGAATATCCACTCCATGAATATCCATTGTGATTTTTTATCCTTACTCTTCAACCTAATATTTTTCTTGAATATTTTACATAAGCCCATAATATTATTCCATAATATTATTCAAATAGAAAATGCTACTTCCTACGAGAAAAATACAGTTTAAGTATTTAATTAAGTGATTCAAGAAAAACAAATGGAAGAAAATAAAACTCAAATGGTCAGTACTAGTATATATTTTAGACTAAGTTGAAATTATAAAATTATTATGAAATATATAAATATGAAAATTAATAATTAAAATTATTAAATTATCGTAGAATATTCGAAATGATTTTTTTTATCATTTGAAACTATTCTTATCTTATATATCAATGTCAAGTGCAATTGCATTTGTCTCCCGATGTCTTTTTCCCCTGTTGTTTGTTTTTTTTTTTTCCTTTGTATTTTAGTCCGTGAAACATGATGCAAAGCCAGCCTAGTGCCCTAGAATATTGTTTTCGAATTTTAAGTACCATACAATACAAACGCACCTCATTCATGTGGCGTTTGTTTTGGGAGATCGAAAATAAGAGTGGGAGACTGGAATTCAATATTATGTTTAATTGCACTTGAACTAAGATTTTAGTTTCAGTTTTTAAAATTTTAGTATTTTCAACACCTCAAAATAGTGAAAACTGAGAACTGAGGCTGCAACTTTAAAAATATTTTTTCACTCAAACATCTTCGTTTAACGTTAAAATTTCCAATACTAATATTTGTTATTTCTTCATCAACTTAATTTAATCTTTATATCTAAGTATTCATTTTCTAGTAAATTTTAAACCAAACACAATAATAAACATAATTTAATCTTAGTCTCTCATTTTCAATCTTTCATTTTCAATCTTTCAATCTCAGTCATCGAGTGTATTTTTTTTTTTTTCGCATAAGTTGGTTAACCCAACATCTCATTCTCTTTTAAACACACCCTTATTTGTAAATGGACTAAAAAAGAGTAGTTTTCCAACCTAACCTAACTGATGTATATGCATATTGACTATAAGTGGTCCAATTTGACCTATCTCTAAAAATGCAGCTTCGTATTGAATATTCATTTGGAGAATAACCACCTTACGTCATAATGCGCAACGACGAGGGACACGTCACCCGTACACTAGCTGCAAAATTCAGAAATACTGTCTTCAACTCTCCATCAAATTTATTCTTTTGCCTTATATCTAAATCATTCGTAGATGAAGATTTTAAGAGGCAAGAGGAAGGTGAAGGAGAGAGTAACAGTGGTGGTAAGTGATATACGTATAAATATGGGCTTAAGACCCATTTATAATAATATTTAGAATAATTTAAAAAGTTAGGTATTTTACTATAAATAATAAAAAAATATATATAATAAAACATGCAAAATTATCAATGACATTGTTATCTTTCCTCTTTTAGAATTTCTTTTTAATGGAATTATCTTCTTCTTTCTATTGTTCTTCTCTAATTTTTCTCTAATTCTCCTATTCTCTTTCTAATTTCTACAATTCTAACTTATAGGAGATCTTACTTCTATCAGTGAGTAGAAACGAAAGGAAGAAAAGAGGGTGGTGATTATACTTTAGAGTGATGCTGGAGGAGATAGTGGAGGCAGATGCAGTGACAACGGCAAACGGAAGGGAAAGGGGATGATTTGAGAGAGAAAAGGGGTATATATATAAAGGATAATATCGAATATAAAATTAAATCAAATTAAATATTAAAAATAATTCATAAACAAATAATAACAGAAGCCAATGAGTTATAACTCAAACGTCATTTGATCCCTTCTTCTAGTAGAGATTTTGGGTTCGAGTATCTTCTCAATTTATCTTTGGGCAGGAATCAAAATGCTAATTGGACTCATTTGTTCATGGTCACTGCTTGGAAGACTTGGCAGTACAGGAATAATTGGGTCCACTCTAATGTGAATGTGCCTACCAATATTCAACAGTTTCAAGTTGTTAAACTTGTTAAAGAAATTCAAGAGAGTAGAATTAGAAGAATTAGTGTGCAAGATGATGAGCATAACCATATTGGGTGGAAACTTCCCCTGCCAATTGGTTTAAACTCAATACTGATGGAGCTTCTCGAGAAAATCTTGGTCAGGCGAGTAAGGTGGGCGTCTTAAGAAATGATAAGGGAGGATGGATATGTGGCTTTGCCACAAAAATGCCTCATGCCAAAGCTATAGAGGCTGAGCTTGGTGCTATCATGGATGGGCTAAATTTGGTTTGGGACAGGAGCAAGTATGTGATTCTTGAATCTGATTCCCAAAACGCCATTGATGTGATTGCCAACCCCCCCCGCCAAACCATCCTGCTCTTACTCGGACAATTAGAAGTATCAGGCGGATCCTCAATAGAGATTGGAAAGTAGAAATAAAACATGTCTATAGAGAAGCCAACTAAGTTGCAGATGGGCTTGCTAATCTAATCTTGGATGGAGCTGAAGATAACCTTTATTTTGATATTCCACCCCCTCAAGTTGTAATTAAATTGTTTGTTGATCGTAGTGGGACTGTGTTTTCCCGTAGATTCTAGTTTTCCGTCCTTTGGCCTTCGGGCCTCCATTGTACCAAAATAAATAATAAAAAATAATAATAATAGCAGAAGATAGAGACAAAAAAAAAAAAGCAGAAGAGAAAAGATGATATAAGCTTTGATATTGTTCTCCATGTTTCGGGAAATTGTTTAAATTTGTCCTTTTAACCTAACGTTTTTAAGAACAGTTTAATTTTGTCATCCTTTACTTATTAACTTAATCTTTTGATTGGACCATTAATCCAACTTTTCATAACCTTAGGTTGAAAAAATAGGAAAAGCATTAAAATTTAGCATAACCACAAAATGGGCTCAAATGAAGAGCTTAACAGTTTTGGAAAGATCACCCATAAGGACATCTATTCTTGCAAGAACATCCTGAGAAGTAGCCTAAACAATAGACTAGCAATGATCGGAAGCTTTACTTACTAACTAGCCTTGGCCACCGAAGCTATCACGACTATCATGTTGCCATCCATAACCCTGACCTTCATGTGCAACATCACCGGGATAGTAATTTTGCTTCATGTGCGACATGTGGGGTGGAGGTGGTGGAGGCGGCGGCAGGTTCATGGGCTGTGGTGCCAATACGCCTTTGGCATCCCTTGGATCCACAACCATACCGCCTGGTCCTTGTTCAAAAGGCAAACCACCAATCCCTGGATGCCAGGGCTGGGGATAATTTCCAGGGAAATTTGGGCCACCTGGGACCCCTTGGGGGAAACCCAGTAATGAACTCTGGTCTCCACCCATATCAGATGCAGAATCCTGCCTAGGTATATCATAGGGAGCACCATAAAATGGTTGAGCACGATCCTGTGGGTAAGGGGGATAACCAAATGGCATAGGAGGGTTCAGCATTGGGTTTGAAGTAACCATTGTGGGCATATTGGGAGGTTGACCAGAATGCATAGGTGGGTACTCAGGAAATGGGGTCTCTGGAGCAATTGATTGCTGCCTGTCAGCAAACTGGGAAGGTTCTTGTTGGGGATGTGGCATGTCAAAACTATGTTGATGGAAGCTCTGTTGAATCCCTAAACCAGAGCTTGGCATGGAGTCAGAAGGGTGATTTTGTTGGCCAAAAAATGGTGGCTTTGGCTGCAGGTTCCCTCTTGAAGGTGGTTGATCTCTTGGAGTTTGTCGACGAGTTTTGTCTTCCTGATCATGCTGCTGGGAATTTGATCCAGGAGAGAAAACTGGCCTTTGTGGACCTCGAGCATCTGAAGCTGTAGATTGCCTAACACTCTGTACCTCG
>JASCZI010181263.1:4387-16650 GCA_036250425.1 Stylosanthes scabra | reverse complement strand
ATGGAAAATGTTTATCAGGTACCGAAAATAAATATCCAGCTCTTTAGGCACCTCAATATAATGCAGCAGTTTCTTTGACACGTCACCAATGTGGCGCTTATGCAATTCCTGCTTCCCTTGAGGAGGCGCCTTTACATTTGGCGTCTTCAGCGTTGATGCGCCTCTTCCTTTAGCGCCTCCTATGTGGAAGGCGATTGCCGCGTTGGCGCCTTCAGAGCAGGAAACGCGTCCCGTATTGGCATCTCCCAGTCAGCACGGCAAAAAAATGACTCAGCTGCCAATGTGGCAAACGGTGGCAGCTGACTCAATAGTTTTAAAATGGTGGCATTTTGGGAATAAGTTTTCCAAAGAGTGGCATTTAGGTAAATTAGCCTCAGTTATAATACTGCTGCAATGTAGTTAAATAAGAAAAGATTAATAAAAATGTGTATTATGGTATAATATTATCTCATTTTTTTGGAGTTTTTTCTAGCTTTTAAAGGTTCGTAGTACCTTTTCTGCACCGGCATATCTTTCAATGTTAGCTCCGGCAATATTACGGGGCCTTTGGAAAGCTTTTCCAGCGCCAAAACAACCACATGCTCACTGCAATGAAGTTAAATGTGAAAAAGAAATAAATAGCTTTTCCAGCGCCAAAACAACCACAGGCTCACTGCAATGAAGTTAAATGAGAAAAAGAAATAAATAATGAGAAAAATGAAACAAACCAGAATGCACACACATACGAAGCCAGAGTGCACACAAATAATTGCAAGTAAAAAACGAGTTTTTATTTTAACTTACATGTCTTTGGCCGGCGACATTGTTCGCTCTTCTTCTATGATATTAGTATCATCAATGTCCATTGAAGCAGCAGCATCAGCACCATCATCCTTATGCGTAGCTTCCTCAGTTGAAGCAGCGGCAGCAGCGTTACCAGTAGTAGCATCCTTTGTTGAAGCAACAGCAGCAGTGGCAGCGGTGTTGATAGCAGGAGGAGTAGCATCCTTTGTTGAAGCAACATCAGCAGTGGCAGCGGTATTGATATGAGGAGGAGTAACATCCTCCGTTGAAGGAACAGCAACAGCATCAACGGTATTGATATGAGGAGGAGTAGCATCCTCCCTTGAAGGAACAGCGGCAGCAGCAGCAACATTGATATGAGGAGGAGTAGCATCCTCCGTCGAAGTAACAGCAGCAGCAGCAGAAGCATTGAAAGGAGGAGGAGCGGAATCCTTTGTTGAAACAGCAGCAGCATCAGAAGCATTGAAAGGAGGATTAGCGGCATCCTCCGTTGAAACAGCAGTAGCAGCATCACCTTTTTCATTTCCTTGGCTCTCTGAATCACCAAGTCTAGTGCTGCATGTAGATAAAGCAATTTATAAATTAAATTATGAAAAAAAACAAGTAAAATAAGTATTCAAACTAAGTAATTAGAACGTAGTTAAATGATAAAAGATATAAGTAAAATAAACAAAACAATGCAAAATGCAAACAGATAATGTTCCTGAATGCACACATTTATTGTTCCAGAATGCACACAATTACTTACACGTATTTAGCATTGGGCGTTAAGTTCTCATCGCTAGAGAGGTTTACGATACGTTGACTGGAAGAGTCCGCAGTAGTCTCTACTCTTGCATTAGCAACGTTACGCTCTCGTTCAGCATGATGAGGTGGCGGTGGTATTGGTTCAGCATTGGCCGCGTTACCTTCATGTCTTATCTTTGTTCTTCTTTCCATTCTCCCTACACTGTTTAAAAACACTATACACATGTAATATGCTAAAATGCACACAAATGCAGACAAATAAAAAGGAACTAGATAAAAATTACTTACGCTGGATCTTCATACACTATTGCTTCCGAATCTGATCTATATTCTGCATGTGATTCGTCCCCTGCATGTTCTGCATCTGATCCATCCTCTGCATCATCTTTTGCATCTGATCCATCTTCCGATTCAGTTTCATATTCAGGTTCTGATTCATAATCAGATTCCTCGATGTGTTTCCTCTTCCCGAACATCCGCCCTTTGTCTTCCAATGAAGTCGGCAATATTTTACCCAAGGCATCCGCCTTTTTTGGTTGCACACCTTTTGTGGTTGTCTTTTTCTCTGTTTTTCTGTGCGTCCTATCCCTAGGTTGCGCGACCAGACCCTGCAACAAAATTATATAAACATCAAAAGATTTGACTGCAGTTTAGAATTTTATTTGTGTGCAGAATGAGAGAGTATATGCTTACAATAGGATCTTCAAATTCAACTTTGATTTTTTCTTGTAGTGTCTCCCCTTTCGAGTAATCTATCCACGGAGGCTGAGCTTCCTCATCTTGACATCCTTCTTCGAAGTGTGTTTCTTATAAATAGATGATTAGCAAAGCGAAGACATAACCGTCAACACTTTTTTGATTCTTTGCTCTTGATTCCTTGATTGATTGGACTAGATAGCCTAAGAAATGCCTCGCCCAATTCATTTCTCTAGGATTGCTGACATCAAGAACCGTTGTCAAGGTTATCGGATCAAGAGGCCCGGAATTGTTTGGACACAACAGAGCTTTCTGGATGTACAGAATGAATGCTCTCTTGAAGGTTGTAACGTTTTCTGGCGAATCCATTTTTATGCTTTTCACCATTTCCCTTAGCTGTGTCAAGCTCTTCTTTCTGAACGCATTGGCAGCATCATATTGATCGGCGGGTGTGTCTTTTTTCATCATTTTTTGGCGATATGTCGGCCCTCTTGATTTTAATCCCAACGCATGACCGATCTTTGTTACGTCCACTTTATATGAGCCCTGATATGTCCTGATATTGTTGTCACGTGTATCGAAAGAATCAACCAATTCCATCATGACGATGTTGCTGATGTTGAAGTTTGGTACATTCTCTACAATTGCACCAAACCCCATCTCATGTATAAGAGCTCTCTTTTGTTTGTCCTTGGAAATGATTGCATATGTCTTCGCAATTTCTGAAGGGCTGCACCTTGTCCGATGATGCTGCAAAATTTGAAAAGAATTCATTAAATCAGTTTGCATTCTGAATTGTATATTTGAAACTCAGATTGTATTTTTAAACTTACCTCAAAATTCGAACTGTCTTCCTCTCCCCCTATTTCTTTTTTGCTTTTCCTTGGTATTTTTCCTGCAGAAAAATAACAAAACTCAGAATGCACACAAATATTGTTCCATAATACAAACAAATATCAAGCAACGAAAATAAATCTCTAATCATGCAATTAAAACCCAAAAAAACCTAAGGACCACGAATCTGACCCAAAAGGCACACACATAACAACTCAAAATGCATACAAGTATCAAGCAAGACAATCAGATTGTAAATCATGCAATTAAAACCCAAAAAAACCCTAGGACCATGAATCTGACCCAAAACGCACACACATAACAACTCAAAATGCATACAAGTATCAAGCAATACAATCAGATTGTGAATCATGCAATTAAAACAAAAAAAAACCTAAGGACCACGAATCTGACCCAAAACGCACACACATAACAACTTAAAATGCATACAAATATCAAGCAACACAATCAGATTGTGAATCATGCAATTAAAACCCAGAAAAACCTAAGGACCATGAATCTGGCTCAAAACGCACACACATAGCAACTCAGAATGTATACAAATATCAAGCAACACAATCAGATTGTAAATCATGCAATTAAAACAAAAAAAACCCTAGAACCACGAATCTAACTCAAAATGCACACACATAACAGCTCAAAATGCATACAAGTATCAAGCAAGACAATAAGATTGTTAATCATGCAATTAAAACCCAAAAAAACCTAAGGACCACGAATCTAACTCAAAATGCACACATGTAACAACTCAGAATGCATACAAATATCAAGCAACACAATCAGATCGTGAATCATGCAATTAAAACCCAAAAAAACCCTAGAACCACGAATCTAACTCAATATGCACACACATAACAACTCAAAATGCATACAAGTATCAAGCAAGACAATCAGATTGTAAATCATGTAATTAAAACCCAAAAAAATCTTAGGACCACGAATCTAACTCAAAATGCACACACATAACAACTCAGAATGCATACAAATATCAAACAACACAATCAGATCGTGAATCATGCAATTAAAATCCAAAAAAACTCTAGAACTACGAATCTAACTCAAAATGCATACAAATAATAACCTAAGAATGACGAACCTAACTCAAAAAGTACAAAGAAACTCAAATAACGAAATCAAAACTAACCTAAATGCACACAGAAACTTAAATAATCCAAATGTAGTAAAAATCGAGCGTTAATAGAAGTTCACCTTTCGATTTCAAGTGTTGAAGCTTCTGAAACGGCGTCGAAAGTTGAGAGTTGAGAGTGAGGTTATGTTTCTCTCTTCGAATATGAATTTGAAGGTTTTATATCTTGTTTTTGTTGATTCTGTTTCCGAATTTGAGGGATTTCAAATTGAAAATGAACGTTTTCGTGTTTGATTTTCAAATTGAATTCGAATTTGTGTTTCACTCGTTTCTCGTGTTCGTTACGAACGCAGAAGATAGTGTTTTGGCACAGGCGCGTGTTCACGCGCCTTGTTGGTGAGAGTGGAGATTATAACGCGCGTGTTTGTCAGAATCACTTGATTTTACACTTGATTGTTAAAACCACTTGTGCACCTAGTATGATTCATATTTTAATTTCTAATGTTTAAAATTTTTTATTTTAATTCACAAAATTTTAATAGACTCAATCAAATTTCACCATGAAACGATATTGAAAATTTTATGGGCTCTTATATGATATAAATATTACTATATATACAAAGAAAAAAAGGACAAAAAGCACTCTAATAATTTTTTCCACGACAATGACATTATCAAACATTTATATAGCATATATTGAACACCACATTCATTTATGTACGAAGTTGATCTACCTTGTACAATTGGCAAAATTTTATTTATGTTGCTGACGAAAATAATCATATTATTACAAAGATATCAAACGACAAATAAACTGAAAAATTTATAAATATAATTAAAAAATACAATAATATTACATATATTATTGTACACCTTTTTATATCCATTTATAATATAAAAAAATTTATTTGTTAATATTTAGATTTTTTCGTGTTGTAATGAAATGTATAAAAATGTACGGTGAATAACGGTACACATAGAATAATTCTAAAAAATAACTACACATTAAATTTTAATATTTTTTTGAGAAAACTATCGATATTGTTTCTAAAATTTTCAAAAATTGACAAAAACTTATCTTTAATTTTATTAACAATAAAGCATCCACGCTTTTCGAGCTGAGAAAAAATCTCACTTATTTTTTAAATAAATGTAGCGCGTGTGTCAAATGGGCTTCGTTGAGTTCGGTTGGGCAAATCACTTGATTACCTAACATTATTGTTTAAAAATATACTTTTATCATCGAACAAACTTGGCAAAAACACATTCCAATTAGACATTTTTTATGTTTTTAAATAATTAGAAATATTTTTGTCATTAATAACATTAAGTTTTTAAGAATATGTTTTATAGCTTTTAAAAATTTCAGGAATAATATTAAAAGTTATTTTTTTAATATGTTATTTTGCAAAATGAATAGAAGAAAAGGATAATTTTATCATTAAAATAAGATAATTTTACAGCAAGTGAATTATTTTATAACTTTGTTTCAGGCAATGACCGAAAAAAAAGTTAAAATATAAAAACTCTAAAGATCAAATTTTATTTCAATTTTTTATAAAAATCTTTTGAATATTTATGTAAATATTCTCGTAAAAATTCAAAATCAAATATACTAATCATTTGTCAAATACAAAAACTTATTTGGTCCTTATATAAAATAATATTTTTCTAATTTTTACCAAAGCTTTTAAATCATTTAAAAACTTATTTGTCAATCGTATTATTGAAAGTATTTTTGTCAGCCATACAATGTTCCGGCCAAATATGTTAACACCAATTTGGGGTATTAATTGAAAGAAGCAATGGTGACTATCAAAGCCTGATGCATAGTGTTTCAATTAACACATGATTATAGCCTATAGGTTTGAGTTTGACTCTTAAATTCGGTGAGGCCCAACCCCATATGAAAATAATTTTTCAAAGAGAATTACAATTGACCAAGGAGAATAACATCATGAAAAAAAAATTAGAACCTTTGAAACTAGTATACAGTTTGTTTATTCTGAATTTTATCCCCCTCCGGAAAAGGTTTTGCTATACTCCAGCTAGCAAAATTGAGAGCACTGGAGTTTTATTTTCTTGAATTTTTCCACTGCATTTTGCTACTCATAACTGAGGGAGCTTAGGCTGATTCTAAACTTTTGACGAATTTTTTAGTCTGTCAAAGAAAGAAGAAACAGATGAGCAACAGAACAAAGAAACTAATATGAGTATGTGACATAGGGTTTGTGAAAATGTTTGTATGAACAGAGTTAATCAACATTCACTAATGTCATTGTGTTTCTGGACCTTCACAATCTCAATTTTGGATTAAAAAACATACTATATGCAATCATTCATCATTACATTTAAAATTCTTAATATTCAAACTTAAAGTGTTCCTCTACAAATTCGCAAATCCCCAATCAGTGACCTGCTGATGTGTTAAAAGCCGCTTAGACCAGTTACTTGGATGATGGGGACTGATGAGAGATTTTCAAATTATAAAGGGGCACTTTATCTATTGGGCAAATGACCAGAGACTGAAACTGGCATTTACTCCAAAACGGAAAAACTTAATGACCAAATTAAATTTTATGTGTAGAAAAATAAACCATAGCATACAACGAAAGTAAAAGGTCTGAGGAACTTAAGTGTGTGTATGAAATCAATTTTCATACAAGAAAGGTTAAAATGGGTTGGAGAAGGGTGGTATCTCTGAATAATGCAAAGAAGGATATGAATAGTTATTATTATTAGTATAATAGTAATATCTATGCCAATGCAAATTGATACTTGTTTACAATGTCAATACACAAAAGTCACTCTCTCCATTCCTTATTGATAGAATGATAGTCACTTTAACTTTTTTTCTGATACATATTTTACAAATCAATACATGTGAACACAATTTGCATACAGATGCACTGGTGTATGGATAAAGTTAAAATGACCATCAATAAGAAATGGAAGGAATAATTTTAATTCCGAAATTTATAAAAGAAAAAAAGGAAAATCAATGCTTAGGCTATAAAATAGCCTTAATCCAATGAAATAGGATGTGGCAGAAAGAATCAATGACTAGAAACTTATCACACAGTATTCAAGTTATACCTGTTCTAGAGTTAGAAACATTATCACGTTCCAAGATCCTAGCCGTCCAAAATTCGGTATGAACCCCTTGTAAAAGGCTGCAGGTCCCTGCAAAACATTACATTCCATATCCAATCAGTTATGATAAGCAACAGGGTAGCTCCTTGTCTAATGAAATTGATTGATAATAGACGTTATACAAAGCTACATGAGTGCTCCGGTCTCGACAAGTATAACGCTATATTACTCATTTTCCTTCTTTTTAAATATAAAATAAAAAGAGCTAAAAAAATGAGCAGTTGTTAGTGTTCATGGAGCACGAGGTAAATGTGTTCCAAGAGCATGCAAGTATTTTTCAGTGGGTTATACTTGGACACTAGTTACTCAGCACTTCCACCAACTGCAACTAGATATAATAGAATTATGTGAATAATTTTTTGCACAAGCCTCAACAACCATTTGCACATAAAGTAAAGGCTTATAAACAGAAAATGGTGGTAGACAAAAACAGTAATAGTGTAAAGCAACCATACATCATTCTTTAACGTTTTGACGAAGCAATCAAGGGTGCTTTTGTAAGTTGAATCTCCCATCATTCTTGACTTAACCTGCGTATACAACAGAATAAGATAGAACAACTGAATTAGCAATGGTAAGATTGCGCAAGTAAGAAACTCGCTAACACTAGGCAACCAAATTGCAGGATGAAAGAACAAAGTATTTCCCTGGAAACAACCACACTATCCACGCTGTTGATCTTTTAAGATCAGGTCAACAAGAATTTCTAAACAAGTGTTAGATGAATTTACTCAAATCTACTATTTTCTAATTCCCCCCTGGATTTTTATTTTATTTTATATCATAATTTAATCTATTCCAAACTTGAGAAACAATTCTTAGGACAATATATAAAATGCCAAGACAGTAAAATGATCCAAATTAAATGCCAACACATTACCACATCCACAGGGGAGCCAATACAGACTGCGAAAAACCCAGCCCCTAGACCAGCAAGAAGATGAGTCACAACATTATCGGTGAATCCTGGAATTTTCAAAATTGTCTGCAGTAAATTAAAAATAATAATAATTAGGCAACAGAAAATATAGAGTAAGCATAAAAAATTACTCCAAAATGCAAGTGACTAGAATCATTAACATTACCTGTTTCACTTGATCATAGCTGGCTAGTTCAGCAGCATTGATGATAGCATTTCTTGCTATATTGGGGCCAATCCCAGTCCAAAGTGCTCCAACTCCTTCCTGTGTGTGTTGGATGCAAGTTCAAACAAAACTAGTTATGAACTAAAAGTTGGAACATATCTTTATCTTTCACAGACCATATACTTAATGAACATACCTGTCTCACAATTGTAGAATAAGCGTTTAGTGAGCCAGTGTAGCGCCTTGGCACACCAGCAGGCAATTTCCCTTCTGCTTGAAGTCTAACTTTCACAAGATCAGTTGGATTTGCAACTGCAATTGCCACGGCACCTGTTGATAGAGAAAAGTAAGGAATATTTGCATTATGTGTCTAAACAGAATAACATTTTTCTTGATAGAAAAAGGACAAGAATCCACAGATTCGAAAACAAAATTACTATAATACTCTCTCCAGTCACATTGATTTATTAATGTACTAACAGAGTCAAAAGTCAAAACAAAAATTATTGTAACCTTTATAACAAAAATCATCCTTAGTTTAATACAATGCCATTCACTGGGCTTTACCAGTTGTAAATGCAGCAAGGATTTTCTTCATCAAAGGAACATCTCCAACATGATCACGCCCGACATAGAAATTCTTAACCTGTTGAAAGTTATTTGGTATATCAGTTTACACAAGCAAACAATAGACATGAACTGAAATGAACAAAAACTTTTGCCTTTGCATACTAGGTGGTTTAAAACTCACAGGCTCATATAACCCAATTCTTAAACCTCCATACAAACACTGACGATGAAGCCCTGGCACAATCCCCTTCCAGAGTGCCGAAAGACCTTCTTCCTTGGCAATGGTTGCAACAGTTCCCATCATACCCTTGTATTTAGGTAACGTCACGGCATCACCTGATATAGCTTGTTTCTGAAGCTGAAGCCTAACTTTGGCAGTGTCCAAGGGAATAGTACACACCTATTTGAAATAAAACAATTGGATGATAAATTGATTTCCAAATAGAGGTTTGCCAATTGGCAAGTAGACAGATTGTGGAAAACAGTATCACGAGAAGAAGAAACCAGTCCAATCAATGCATAACAAGCTGGAAGAATCTCCAAATACAGCATCTCAGGAACAAAATCCAAACTAAAATTTCTAGATAAATCTCCATAATAAGCAGAAGATATTTAATTTGTTCTACAAATCTTCACTGCCTCCGAAGTACAAGGACATAAATAGGTAATTCGACAAATCATATATATGACTCATATCCAGAATTTTCCTACCCAACCAGGAAACTATAATTTTTCAAGTTAATCAATTGGTGCAGAATTCATCAACCATAAAATAATTCTTGATCATGATGTGAACATAGGATTCATGTGGGTTGATCAAAGTGGAGGAGCGCAACAAAAAATTACATTAATTAAGGGTAAATTTTATCAAATTGCAATTAGACAGCTATCTCTATGAAACAGAATGCTGAACAGTAAGGTAGCGTTTGTTTTCAGAGATTGGAACTGAGACTGAGTAACTGAGACTCAGTATTGTGTTTGGTTGATAGAGGCTGGAATTACAACCTCAATCCCCAGAATTACAGTATTTTCAGTACCTCCGGATAGTAGGCACTGGGGGACAGGGGACTGAGACTGAAACTTTAAAAACTTTTTTTTTATTCTTCTAGTAAAGTTTAAACCAAACACAATAACAAACTTAATTCAATCTCGGTCTCTTAGTCTCAGTCTTCATCCCCCAGTCTCACTCTCTCCCCATGGACGCAAACTTAGGTTGGCCAAGACAAGGATGCTTCCATTGATGAATGATGATTAACTATACATATAAGACTTACTAATGGCTGTGCACTAATTGATCCGACCAGTTTGGAATATCTCAATATTTTCTTTTCAGAAAATTCAACTGAATTGAGACCAAGCACGAGGGTCTCAAAGTCAAACGATCAATCATGAATAATTAATAAACAAATAATGTCATCCTATTTTCTTCTATATCATGGGTAATTTTTATCGAAGAAAACAAATTTCAGGGAATTGAACATTGCATGCAAGATCCATTACTACCCAAAAGCAACACATAGCAGATAATGGGTCTAAACCCAAAGGCATTTGATTAGAGGGGTTTCTTTCACACGATCAACAAAATAAAATCACAAGATGATGAATTTGAAGAAAATAGGGATTACCTCAGCGAAGCATGCTGAGAAAGCACTGCTGGCGAAAGTGCCAGCAAAGGAGATATCGTTATTGGAACTGCCACTGCCCACCATGGTTTCAAAGAGAGAATAAGAAACAATGAAAAGTGCGAAGAAGAAAAGGGGGCGAATTGAGACTTATATATAAAGCGAACAACAGAATAAATGGTTTTTTTTTTTTCTTTCTCAAAGAGGAAAAAGAAGAAGCAGGAGTGAGACAGTGATCTTGGCAAATGGCAAATGATCCGAAGGTGATTTTCAGATTTGGCTCCTTTTCTAAAATTGCTAAGATATTATTAGTTATTACTACTTTCTATAATTAATTTTTAAAAAAAACTAAAATTTAATGTGGCTTTTCTCTCGGGAGATAGATCCAATAAAATTTAGGAATAGGAAAGTACTCCATGGGAATGGGATTATCTAAGGCAGCTTTATTCGTTGATGGCTAGGTTAACGTTGCATTATTCTTTCAAAAAAAATAAACGTTGCGTTATTAATATTCTAAAGAATAGTGGTATGAACTAAGAAAAAAAATTTTAAATAAATAAAAAAAATTCGAAATTTACCAAAATACACTGTTTTAAGAAAATTTACCAAAATAAAATGTGTTAGGAGTACCGGTCCGGACCGGTATTCGATCAAACCATTACCGGTCCGAACTGGTATTAGGAAAAGAAAAACACCAATACCGGTCCGGACCGGTATTCGGTCAAACCATTACCGGTCCCATCTGGGGCCGGTACTGGGCTTTTCCACGCCTATAAAAGGAGCTGCATTGAATGGAGCTCCCATGTACCACAAAACACACCAATGGCACAAGATATGTTTCATTTTATTGTATACGTGAATGGAGCTATCATACAAGGAGAGAACGGAGCATCTTTCCAATCGACGTTAATGTTTTAGGAATACCCGTGTAAACACATTGTATGAGCTGAAGTAGGTAATTCTGTCTCATCTTGCGTCGGACGGCCCACGTGAGATCAGAAGGTTGGCATATCGATTTCAGGCGGTCACACCTGATGATCGACTAGAATATCGTCCCTCGTGGCTTAGCAAGGACAGACATGTGTGGATAACGTTCGAGGTGCATAGGAGGATTATGCAAGACAGGTTGATGGAGTTCCTTGCAGAGATGCGACACGTTGGCGGATCTAGTGGATTTTGTCTGTATCAATTGCCGGCGGTTCCTGCTCCGATCAACATTGTTCCGCCAGATTATAACTCCGGCGATGATTCCGACTATGACGATGAGTCATCGGGCCACAGCACGGACGAGGATGAGATGGTCCCGAATACTCCCGTTGGTGGTCCGCGACTTGTGCTCCCTGCCCCTAAACCTATACATGCTCTTTCGGATGTTCCGAGCTTTTTCCAGCAACTAGACATTGATGTGCGACACGTCGAGGATCCATCCATGGAGTCTGTTGCTGTTGAGTACAACACGGATGGAGGTGTTGAGCTCACGGTGGGCCATAGGATGCCGAATCGAAAGGCAGTGCTGACGGCAGTGAAGAATTATAGTATCCGAAGAAATGCTGAGTATAAGGTTATCGAGTCTGATCGGCTCAAGTATCACTGTCACTGCAAGCATTACACATCCGGGTGTCCATGGATGATTCGGGTTTCTTTGCGGCAAAATTTGGGATATTA
>JASCZI010181262.1:239225-254667 GCA_036250425.1 Stylosanthes scabra | reverse complement strand
AGAAGAGGTTTCCAAGGCTGCTGCTGAAGCAAGAAAAAGGTCGAAAATTCTGAAGCCTGTGGTGAGACAAAATGATTCTTTCAGACTAGAGCCAGAGAGCAGTTTCAGTAGCCGGGGTCGGCAGGTCCCCAGGATCGACAACAAACGGCGAGCTGCCAGCAAGCAGGGTTTCCTTCCTCCTGACATATCTATGGCTTCCATAACAAATGTTTCCGCAAATAATATTGGTAAAGGCTTCGGTGGAGTGTCTAGCTTAGCCCCTCTCCAACTTGAACCGCGCAGCGCATTTCATATGAGTCAAGCAATGTCAAGCTCAGCTGGGAATGTTGTGACTTCTTCTGAAAGCAGCATAGAGTCTCCCGACATCCACCCTTTCCGGGTGTCTTCTTCAAGAATCGAAGAGGCTAGACAGCTTGCTGGTCCTTCGGCTGCAGATGGTAGTGTTGTAACTTTGAATGGAATTCCACTGTCAAGGTCAACTAGTGATGGGTATGAAGCCTCCGGCGGGGAAGATAGTGATCAGGTTCCTAGTAGAAGTGTTGAGAGATCCACAAATTGGACTAATCTTCTTTTCAACCCTGATCAAGATGAAAGAGCTTTTAGGCTCAAATCTTCATCCAATGTCGTTTATAGTAGAAAATTCTAACCATATCTGATTTTGACATCTGTTGGGGAATTGTTGATTCCTTGATATATGAGCTATAGGATTTTCTTCAGCATTCATTCCTTAGCTGTGAACCTTGTCGATGTTAAGATTATGCCTCTATGAGTTTCGGAGGGAGGATCAAGCATTCAAGCGTGATGGAGATATTTTAGGAACCAATGTACAAAGTTGTAGGTTAACAACAGTGACTGATGAGGTTTGGCTTCCTAGTGCATTCTTATGCTTTGTTTTGTGCTTTGCTCTTTGCTGCTGCTGCTGCTGCTTCTTCTTTTTGGGCAGTTGTTGCTTACAGTTATGGTGTGTACCAATGCAGAATGGCAAATGGGTTGCGTTTCACAAGAGTTCAGGTGGCTGTATTCATATTAGATTTAGGAGTAAGGACCAATTGTTCTTAAACTCTCCCCCTATCGTGTACCAATGCTGACTCTTTTTACCTTTTTTTTTTGTTCAAATTTATTTAATGCATTTGTATTGAATTTTGTGAGGAGCATTTGTCAAAGTACATGCGTGTGATAGTAGTAATTTTCCTTCTGAAATTACAGTTTTGGTCTGTGTTGGCCAATCTTTGCAAGATCACATGAAACCAAACTAGCGCCGTGCAATATGCCAATATCCAATATCGAATGTTATAATCGGACTTGTTTGTCCAGATACTAATGATCATGTCGCGTTATTTTTACTCATTAAATTCTGGTCAAATTTATAATTGAGCAACAATAGAAAAATCAATCCAGGTCGCAAGAAAAGGTGATTCAATTTCGAAGATTCACTCGTAGGACACACGTCACAGGTTCAGCCATTGAAGCTTTGTATCTCGGCATTGGTATTGGATTCGAAAATGGAAACAAAGACATCCAATTTATTTCACAAAACTAGTGACTGGTATCCACAACAAGATTCGCATTTTTGGTACTAAAAAGTCTATTGTTTGCTCCTCTTTAAATTTGAAACCCCAACAACCAAACATGAAATCGTATACACAAGAAGAAAAAATCTATAACAGAAAATAAGTACCAACTAATAACCCTGCATCATGATAATAGGGATAAGGATGATGATGATAGTGTTGTTATGTTACAAAACTAACCTCGAAATTTAAACTGAAACATGAGGAACAACGGAAACCACATGAGGAACCTTCTCTTCATCGTAAGGGAGGCTAACATACTCCCTTGCGAACTCTTCCGCGATCTCCACCGCCAGCTCGCCGTGCACCGCCTTGCAGTACATGTACAGCACCGTGTCTGCGGCCGTGTGGTACAGCATCAGCACCATCAGAGTTGTTGAAGTCAGCACGATCTGCAAGACGACAGCCCAGTCCTTCCACCAGGCGCCAACGCCGCCGCCGGTGCTGATGAAGACGGAGCTGCTCCATAGCAAGAGTCCCTCGAGGAGGCCGAAGAAGAGGATGGTGGAGGCTGCGAGGGTTTTCATGGATCTGACGAGGGCGGTGCTGCGGAGGAGGGGACGGAGGGCGTAGGAGGATTCGGCGACGGCGATGACGGGGGCGAGGGTCCATGAGATGCGGAGGTTGACGAGGAGGATGATGAGGACAATGACGAGGAAGAAGTAGAGGAAGGTTTGGATGAGAGGGGAGGAGGGAGAAGGGGGTCGGATGAAGAGAAGGGGAAGGGTGGGGAGGAGGAGGAGGAATTGGGAGAAGATGTGAGTGGTGATGAGAGGGAGGAAGGAGGAGAGGATGGAGAGGAGGGCGGAGGGGAGCTTGACGGGGCGGCCGAAGAAGCCGTGGAGGACGCTGTGGGTTATGGAGGAGAGTGCGCAGAGGGAGGTGAGGAAGAGGAAGAGGGAGAAGCAGATTGGGAAGATGAGGGAGTTGAGGGTGATATCGGGATGGGGTTGGTTGTGGTGGTGGTGAGTGTGGTGGGAGGTGGAGGTGGTGAGACGGAGGAGGACGTGGAGGCGGGAGTTGGTGGAGTTGGTGGGAGTGGTAGGGTCAAAGAGAAGGAGTAGGGTTGGTGAGACGATGAGGGAGAAAGAGAGAGGGAGGAGGAAGATGACTGAGAGGGCTAGGAAGTGGCGAGAGTGAGCGTTTATGATTCGCTTTGATTCACATAGCACCGCCCAGAGGCTGAGTGTACCCATGGCTGATCTTGCTAAGCTCTGTGTGTGTGAGAGAGAGAGAGAGAGAGAGAGAGATGCAATGGGGGATATGGTTGCGTCTGGATTGTGAATCGTGTGCTTTCTTCGTGCTTGCGTCGGGATCAAGAACCATCTATTTCATCTCCATTTTCTATTTATACATTTTATATTCTCCCTAAAATCTTTTAAAATCGACCAAAAATACCATTAATTTTGCTAACAATAAAAATATTTTTAAATTCATTAAAAGCATAACTAATTAGTAAAGTTAAATGTGCCATACTCCAGTGTTCTCCTAGGGTTTATTCTGGTGTCTTATTAGATTTTTTTTTTTTTTCGCCCTAATAGAGTGTTTTGCTAGGATTTCTTTTTGTGCCTTATTAGGGTTTCTTTTATGCCCTAATATGATTCTTCTAGTACTTTGATGTGTCATGCTAGAATTTTAAAGTGTCATTTTGAGTTTTGATGTGCTCTGATAGGATTTTAAAAAATAATTCTTATTTTCTTCTCATTTTCATGTGTCATACAATACAATTCAACTATGACTGATTTTTTTGCTATAATAGTGAAAAATGCTAATCTTAATGTGAGGGAGGAAGAAACTTTCATAGTTTTGGATGCATCTAAGATCAGAAGACGAGCTAGTCTGAATGCTACGATTCTCTAGAAGTTTGAATATTTGAAGGCATTGCTGTTATCCTAGATCTAATTCTTCAATCGGCTATGAATTTGATCCAAGAATACCAATAACTTCATCCTCCTTAATTTTATTTTTCATTTATGTGTACTCTCTCCTTTAGTAATTTACATTATGATATTTTGATATGTGGAGTTTTCACTTTCTTTGTTATCTTTTGGTTGTCCAAGTTGGACTTATGCTCTCATGTATTCATTTTATTATTATAATGGAATGAAATACAACTAACTGCCTTTGATTAAAAAAAAATTAGCAAAGTTAAATTAATTATCAATACATTTATAATTAAATGGTTATTTTTTCACTATTAATCTCTTCCTACAACTTTACTAATCTCTTAAACAAACTTTAAAACTCATGAGAACTAAAAAAATTATTTTGGGCTAATTTATTCATATACCCTCGTTTCAAAAATTTATTATCGAAATATCCTCGTTTTGAAACTATTTACAAAGCTGCCTTTGTGAAGCTGCTGACTAGGAGGCGCCAACTCGGTTAGCGCCATCCATGTGAAGGCGTGAAAGCGCCTAGCGCCTTCCCCTTGCAGACGTGGAAGCTGATGGCGCCTCTGAACTGAAGACGGACAACGTGAAGGCGCTACATGCACAGAAGACCACATCTCCATCGGCGCCTCTTCCATAAAACCTATAAACGAAATGATGCCCCTATTTCAGCCTCTTTAACTCGATATAACCTCCCATTTTTCCATTCATTCATCAATTATTTGTTTGTAGGTTCTCTAGCATCGTAACTTTGAGTACTTTTCATGTATTTTGAAAGTCAATTAAACAGGTGAAATTATTTGTCATTTGAAAGTTTTTAATATCTCATTAATTTCACATGTAGTCATATAATTCATATGAACATTACCACCAAATACAAGTAACTTTTTACATGAATTAGTCGTATAAATTGAAATATGCTTGACTTCTATTTCTAATAATTTTATTTCATGTTAGAACACTTTAGTAGTCTTTAAAAAGCATTTACTATGTTCTTTTTTTGTTGTTGACCTACTAACACAGCTTTTGGTTTACGAGAACTTTTTTATTTTGAAAATTGTAACAAGAAAAATGTTAGAAGAATAAAATTCTATTTTCTGATACACTTTTCATCGCATACAATCCTGTAAAAAAATATACTTAGAAAAATATATATAAACCAAACAAACCTTTAGTGTCTTAACCTTATGTTCAAATTTTATATTTTTTTTATAGGTAATTAATATCTTTATTAGATGGGTCAGCCCAAAATATATAAGAGTACTAAAAGTTACAATGTTGGAGAACTTACAAAATACAAATAATTGATATAATTGATGAATGGGTGGGAGAATGGGTTCTATTGAGTGAAGAGGCTAAAATAGGGGCGCCATTTCGTTTTTTGGTTTTATGGAAGAGGCGCCAATGGAGATGTGGTCCCTTTGCATGTTGCGCCTTCACGTTGTGCGTTTTCACTGCAGAGGCGCCATTAGCTTCCACGTCTGTAAGGGGGAGACGCTAGGCGCTTTCACGCCTTGCGCTCATCGAGTTGGCGCCTCCTAGTCAGCAACTTCAAAAAAATAAGGTGCCACTGTGGCAAAAACATTTATAAATAGTTTTAAAACGAGGGTATTTTGAGAATAAGTTTTTAAAATGAGGGTATATGAGTAAATTAGCCATTATTTTGACTAATGTGCTAAATACTAATTAACTATTTATTGATGTCTAAATAGAATTTAATTTCTATGTATCGTTAGTGTAAAAGAGTTTTACACATATATCTAATAAGATGTTACCACATCATAAAAAAAATTAATATTCAAGCCAATTACTTATAAAGTTAAATAAATGCATGAATCTGATTAGATGACTGTGTAAAACTCTTTACACCGTCGATACATTAAAATTAAATTCGTCTAAATATACCAAAACCACATTTATGTTCGGGTAATGCTATTTGAACAAGCGGTTTTGGCCAATCAAGTGCAGCCAAGTGATTTATTTGTATGTTAAATAGAAGATTTTTTGGCTATAAAATAGTATAAAAAAGTGCACATAAATAAAGTTCTATTTTACATTCAAATAATCTTCCATTTAAAATACAAATGAATTATTTGGTTGCACTTGGTTGACCAAAACTACTTGGTTCACATAGAATTATTGTTTATGGTCATAATAAAAATATGAAATTGTGACGGAACATTTTTCATATTTATAAAGATTTTAAATATATTACGATAAAAATATTTGAATGATTAGAAAATATAATAATAAATATACAATAATTGACTATATGTGCTATAACTTTTTTTAAACTTTTTTTTAATATTTTATGTTTCCAATCGTAACATAGTTGATACGATCATTTAGATTGTCACAACAAAAAAGTTTAAAAAATTGCAAACAAAATTTAATTAATTAATTAGTAGTAAATAATTTGGAGCTGGAGACAGCTCCAATGAACATAAAACAGAATGCAAATCTCAATGCATATGCCTTTCTTCCTCCCATTGTCACTGTTAATGTGATTGCGTCACTCTCTTTTTCTAATCTCAGATAATCAATGATTGCTGCTCCGAATCCCATTCTTCTTCTTAATCCAAACAACTTCACCTCCCTCACTCTCAACATTTCCCATAATGCCCCTACCCTCACTTCCTGATTCACCCTCAATCCACCTCTTCCAGATCTTCTTTTCCTCCTCAAACCTCCCGCTCAATCTTCAATTCCGATGAACTAATCAATCTTCTTTTCCTTTCTTCTTTATACATCATTTTCTTTTTTTTTTCTTCTATATAATTCTCGTTTTAGCAATTAACAAAAAAAAATGGAGATTTCAAGTGGAGGTTGTTCTCCAAGGGGGCATTCAAAGAAAGAGGGATCTGAGGAAACAACGAATTTGCAGTTACAACAACTCTCTGATCGTGTTCATGAACATGCTGATATCAATTTGAACAGCCAAGTCCAATCAATGGGTGCATTGGATATCCTCAGAGAAACCGTGAGGATCCTCAGGTTCAATTCTTGGGGTTTCATGGCAATCACTGCTGCTCTAATTTGCCCTGTTTCTGCTGTTATACTTTCTAATGTGTTAGTTGATGAGTCCATTGTGAAGAGCCTTAGCATTAGGCTTATGCTTGTTGCTAAAGCCAGTGGCCTCCCATTGAGGCCTTTAATCAAACAGTCTTGCCACCGTTTCGCCGAGATGGCGATTTCTTCAGCTGTTAGTTTCCCCTTATACCCTACATTGGTCTTGTGTTCAAAAGCTGCTGTGGTCTACTCTGTAGATTGTACTTACTCCAGGAAGAAGTTTGATGCTTCAAAGTTTTGTATGATCATTGCTAAGTTCTGGAGAAAGATCGTTTCTACTTACATGTGGTCTTGTACAGTTATAGTTGGTTGCATCACATTGTTCTGTGTTTTCCTTGTTGCATTCTGCAGCGCCTTGTCTGTTCTCGGATTCTCGCCTAATGTTATGGTGTATGCTGCTGTGATGGTGGGGCTTGTTTTCTCGGTTGTATTTGCCAATGCCATTATAATTTGTGACATTGCAATTGTTATATCTGTGTTGGAGGATGTTTCGGGTGCGCAGGCGATGATGCGGTCAAATATGTTGATTAAGGGACAAACTCAGGTTGGTCTGCTCATATTTCTGGGATCAACAATGGGAATGGCTTTTGTGGAAGGTTTGTTTGAGCACAGGGTGAAGACACTGAGCTATGGTGATGGATCTTCGAGAATGTGGGAAGGGCCACTCTTGGTGGTGATGTATTCGTTCATGGTGCTTATAGATTCAATGATGAGTGTAGTTTTCTACTTCAGTTGTAGATCAAGTCGCATGGAGGCTGCAGACGGGGAAAGCAGCTCAATTTTAGAAATGGCCATGTCTGCCGAAACAGTTGCCATTCAATGACATTGTTGGTGTGATTTTGACTATACCAATACCAATTGAATTAATAAGATGAAGAGGATAGGTGTAAGGGATTGTTCCCAGCAGGTTATGTTGCCATTGAGGAACCTTGCAACCATACTTCTTCAGGACATTGCATATAGGAGCTTATAGAGTGTATTACATCGGATGGCGTTCCACTTCACGAGATAGCATATTTCAGAACTTGGTACTGGCTTCTTTTAGTGATTTTACTAACACAGAGAGGCTTAAAACAGGGTAACCAACTTTTCGTTTTCTGTACTGTCAATGGAAAAGTGAATACTTTTGTAGAAAAAAAATGAAGAAATTGGTTCAAAACAAGCATGAGCATGCAATTTATTGTTCCTAGGTGATACATAGTTACTTCCAATCTTTTAATACTGTATAGGATAGCATTTGGAAATGTTTTTGGTGAATTGATATTCAATTTAAAAAATTAATGAACTATAATTACTTTATTTAGACTAATTTACATTCATCACTGGTAGTGGTTCATGTTACTTTTTTTCTTTTTCTTAGCTAAAAGATTAGTGGATGATTCATTCCAAGGTTAGGCCATATGCAATATGCTGAATTCAATTCAAGGTTACAATCATATTTGCAGTGATGATCAAACATCCAATGTTTGTTTAATTTTTATCTTCAATGGTCTGAATGCCTTCTAGAATTTTCAAGTTATGGTTAACTTCAATAATCAGTTTACTGACCATTTGGATTAAAAGATCTCTGAATGTAGATTTGTGTCAGATGGATTTATCCTTTCATTTGGCTTACTTGAATTGAATGATTTTTCAATGTGTGGCCATTTCTTTTGTGTTATGTATATTTGGATCCTTTGTTAATACAAAATAATTTTTTGGTCTTCACTTCTTGACCCACTACAAGAACAATGTACTTCATTTACTGATCCATTTGAGTTTCACAGCTAATTATAGTGTACATATATTGATTATTAATTTTCCATCTTTACCCCAACGATTGTTGCTTTATATTTTATCTGGATTTAATTGAATGTCCTATCACTACTAGACTTTCCAAATTAATGTATCAGTTGGGCCAACCTCTTCTCTTGTATGTTAGGACTCATTAGGAAAGCCTCTAGAAGCTTATAAGGAATTCAAGTTGTATGTGAACTCACTTATAACATGAGCATGGGACTTCATAAGTTAAGTTCAAGAATGATGAGGGAACTTCTGGAAGTTTCTACTGATAGGGAGTGCTTAGGAAAGTTCAGTTGAACCTAGGACTTGTGTCTATAGGAAGGGGACTACTTTTTAAGCATGCAAATTGTAGATTTTCCAGTTGTTTCAATTGTATTATCTTCTATTGGAAAATTATTAGTTAAAGTAGTGAACAAAGAGGAATTTTTGCCTCCTGGATGAAAGTAACTTGCTTGAGTGGGGTGAAGCTAGAGGAAACTCTGGTGGAGGCAATCCCTCCATGCTTATTTAAGTTGTCGAGTGTACTAATTGATTTAATTGAAAACATCTATGAACTTTAACACTTTTAGAAAGAAAAAAGAAAAGGAAAAAAAAAAAACTTTAGAAATGACAATCTTATGTAATGAAGAGAAGAGAGAGAGCTTTGTGCTAAGTTCAAAATATGAAATACTTGGAAAACAAGAAATCAGCACTTTCAATTTGATTATGATTTAGAAAATATTCTCTTTATTCTACAACAAAAAACATATTCATCTTTATATTTGGTTTCGATGACAGTGAAAACAGGAATACAAAGGCTTTTTTTATGTGTAAGCCTTCTTCAGAGTTAGAAAGCCTTATATATATGTATATAAGAAAGCACTGATCGCATAGCAAAACTAGAGCAGCTTTATTCATAATGGTTAATCAAATTAAAGAATACAAGCTAAAGATGCCATCCTCAATTACAAAAAGAATAACTATTCCAAATTTATTGGCTACCTAAGTAGAATGAAAACCAAGAAGATAGATCCAAATGAATATCAATTGAATAAGAAGCTAATCCTGTTAGTGCAGCTGCAGAGTCAAAGCTATTCAGGTCCATCTTGCAGCCTCAAACACTCACCAACACCAATGAATGTATAAAGGCATGCTGAGAATTTTCTTTCATACTTCATCCTAAGCAATGGTGAATCATCCACATCATAATTCTCTTCCACCATTGGCCCCACCATTTCCTCGGCTATCTCAAATGGGGAAGAAGAGCAATCCAATGATCCAACAGTATCCAAAAAGTGGAAGTCAATGAAACCAGCATTGCAGTCTTCAAATTCTCCATCAGGCCTAACAATTTGATTGTTTCTTCCATCATCAACATTGCTAGCACAGCCATCCTCCATCTGCAAATTCTCCATACAAACCTCTTGGTCACAACTTGCTACATTGTTAGTTCCACCATAGTCACAAGTTATGGTACTACAGTCACAACTATTTGTGAGAGCAGAACCATAACTAGCACCATCATAATTCTCTCCAACAGCCCCATTTCCCTCAATATCTAGAAAATTTTCTAATTGGTATGTTTGTTGTTCTATTTGTGTAGAAAAAAGGGGTTCTGGTTTTGGTTCTAGTTCTAGTTCTGGCTCTGGTTCTGGCTTTGCCTTTATTTCTTGCTCGCATTGGTTACTAGGAAAAGAAGAAGTAACCATGCAAGAAGTGGCAATGCTTCTAGCTTTGAGCCTAAGAAGGAGGAGTTTCGCGATCTTTGGAGGAAGAGCTGGAACAGGATCAGGATCTTGTGATGGGAAGAAATTTGTGCGGGTGTTAGCACCGCGAAGCAAGCGAGCAGCCTCATCATAAGCTCTAGCAGCATCTTCAGCTGTGTCATAGGTTCCTAACCACAGCCTAATGTTTTGTATGGTGTCTTTGATCTCGGCCACCCATCGCCCTGAAGGACGTTGGCGCACACCAATGAAACGCTTTTTGGCTCTTCTTGCTCCGAGTAATGCAGCTGCCACTGATGCAGCCTCCTCCCTTATCTGCTCCCACTCATTGCTCAATTCTTCACTGCTCTTAGTTTCCACTCCTTCTTCACCTTCCCTCTCCTTTCTTTTATTCACCATAGTGTTGCTATTTTGCTTGCATGGTAGCATATGGGGTGCTTTCAAATTTATATTGTAGTTGTTTAAGTAAAAGATCTGAATTTGAAAGTGAGATAATCTAATGCTTTGTAAGTTGTAATTACCCTTTTGTTCTATGTCCAATACGGCTTTGTTTACATATGTACTTTTTTATTCTCTGTGAAAACAAACTCAAGAACCGTACAGAGCTTTCCCTTTCATCTTGGAGGAGATTTCAAGGTATATATGTCTTTCAGTAAGAGACTTATTCTTTAACTGACACTTAGTTGGTAACTGCTTAAAATCACAACACTTGCATGTATTTTATTAAGAGTTGTCTTGTTTGATGTGTGCATGCAGTTTATGCATCCACCAATTAGGCCTATGTGATTTAGTTCTTAAAAAAGTGTCCATATTATTTTGCATTTAGAACCCAAAAACAAATGGGAAATTCTTTTATGGAAATCTCATGTTATGTGAACTGGATCAAAAGAAAGAGTATCTGCTTTTGAATCAGGAAATAACTGATACCAAGAACAAAATGAGTGTAGGATTCCAAAATTTCTTACCAGTTAAAACATTTCAAAATATTCATTCCCCTTCTATCTGAGCATACATTACCATCTTTAATATATTACTTATTCTTGGTCACTTTTGAGTTTAATTATTTTTTAACTTGATTTTCCTTTGATAAATAAAATTGGATTAATTTTCCGGCATATGAGGACTATCTGTCATTGTCAAAAAAACCTTGTAGAAATCACTCTTAATCAGTCATAAAAAGAATATACCGTATCAAATCAATATCATGAGCTTGTATGATGAGATTTATTGAAGTTTCCAGAATAGCACAACTTTTGTAGTAAATATTATTATTTGCACATATTTATTTTATTGTTTGTCGTTTTTACCAACATGTTGCGTGAATAATTTCTAAGCTGTGGTAATTTGTAATTAGCTTTTGAAGTTATGGTAAAATATAAACAATCATTATAAAATAACAATTTCTTAGAAAGACAAAAGTATTATCCAATGTAAAAGACTCATAAAAAAAAGTTTAGAAGAAGGGAAAAAAAGTTGTGTAAATATAGGTCCTTGTTTATAGTTCATGCTTGCTTTAAGATTTGGCGTAAACATCAGTGAGTGCATCACAAAATCATTTTCCTTTGTGATTATGTAATACTTTGACAGTGATAAGAGATGCAGGAAAAAAGGCCTGAAGAAGCGACAAGGGCAGCCCAGCTGTCTCAAATATTCTCTATTTTGGTGTTTTTCATTTGTTCTTGTAATCCTGTGTTAGCATTAATAGATTCTTTCACATAGAGAAAGATTGGGAGTCTTTATTTTTAAATAAGTAAAAATGTTAGTATATATGTTATTTTTTAAATTATTAAAAAATAAAAATTTTAAACCTTTTTTGTCTAACAAAGATTTAGTTATCTTGTGAAGGACATATTTTAATAGTATAATAATAGAAATTTTTAAAACTTTTTTAATGAAGTATTTTTTATTGTTCTCTTAAAATGTGTCATTAAAACATATGTTAGCAAAACTTATTTTAATATTGAAATAAAGCTAGAAAGATGAATTAAAATTCCTAATGATTTTTTTTCCAAGATATATAATATCCCCACCTTGACCAAGAGAAAAATGTTGTCCTAAAATATCCTTAATGCACTATTTATATAGGATATCAATTATCAAGCTCTCTTTTTTCATGTCCAATAAAAAAGCTCTCATTTTTAAATAGTGTGAAACTTTATGCTCTGGAGTTGGATAGTCTCTTGTTCACATCGTTACTATTGATTTAATCATTCTAGAAAAATCACTGAAGCTGGCCACAGCTGATCCAATAAGCAAAGATGAAGGTCGAAGACTGGTGAAGGATAATGGGATTATATATATATATATATATGGGATTCAATCTGAATAATCACCTTTCCATGTTCAAGATTTTATCATGTTTTCAGAGCTTTTTTCTTAATATACTTACTTTTTCGCTTGAAACATTGACATGGGTGAACCTGTTATGAGTTAAAAATTTGTGTATCTGGATCCCGTTGAGCAAGAAGCTCATCAACCCATACAGATTCTGCATATTTCTGAATGTAACAAACAAAGATTGGACAAATATTGCTAATCCTAATTCACAACTTCTCTATTTGCACACAATGGCAAACCTGCATTCCACTGTTGTAAAAAATAACATATAACTTTGCATCACATAGAGGAACAGCCTATACAACTGGACTTAAACGAATGAATACTGTGCCTCAGTGTTGAACTTAAGATAATAGAGGATCAAATAGACCATCAGTGTTTGATGAGTATTGAAATGGTAGCAAAGCAGGGTCTTTATAAGCAGTTACCAACTTCTTGTAAAATTCAGCCATTCTTGGATCCTTTTGGTCTTGTCTGTCCTTCTTAATCAAACTCTGGAAACACACAATCACAAGATAATATAATCAGCTTAGAACTGAGGATTAAATGCAGCATGCAATTACTCTTTGGAAAACATGGGTAGCCACTTGAATCTTACCTCTGTAGAGTATGCAGTAAATATGGGCAAGAATCGCTTTCGACAGTACTCGTTAAAGAGAAGAGTGAGGGCTGGTAGAGGAAGCATCCAGGAGGATGCTGGAGAAAGTTTTTTCAATGCAAAAATTCCCACTGCAATCATGTGCATGAGTATCAGAGAGAAAATCATTGTATTGTGCACTATAGGCCATAATTTCCCAGCAGTTTCATACTTTGGTGCATATACATTTATAAACTGCACAACACAAAAGGCAGAGCATCAGCATAAGCCATATCATAGTGAGTTTAGAGAGTTGTGTTCTCAAGAACAAAGTTACTTTAACAATGACACATTCTAGAAAGAAAATTATCCTTCTCTAAAATCACAGATCATACTTTTGTTAATCCCAACAAATGGAAACTTCTATGGGGAAATCAAGATCATATTACTGCTTATGCCAGTTACAATCAGTCACAGGCTGTTAGGAACAGAGGAAGAAGAAACTTTATTCCCAGATCAAGAACTGCAACACAGATCTTGAAGAGATACACGGTTGGTGCTAACCAACTAAGAGAGATTCTCTCAAAACCTAATAGAATTCACAAATGCAAAACTGACCCTAAAACTCACCAGAGACTCTTATTTATAGCTAGCACTCCCCTATGCCAGCTCAGCAACTCCAACTAACTACCCAAAAAACAGTTATTAACAAACTCAAACTGACACAAAACTAACTCTCACATCACCTTAGGCTTGCTCCTAACACAGGCATACTTAGTAATGGTTTTATATCTAACTCTTCATACATTGGAAAAGGTTACTCAATATTTCAAAAATCATAACTATCCCTATTTACTAGCCAAAGCAAGGCATAATTGTTAAGTATGACAGAAAATAAGGATACAAAGAATGACCTGGTTTCGATAAATGATATATGCGAGACAGAGATAGATCAATAGGAATGGTAAAATTAGCGGAGCTAGGAAGAAATATGTGATGCCAAGAAGTCCAAAGAAAAGGACCCTTGGAACATCCCTGTGGAAAGGAAGAGATGGTACTTCAAATTCATCTTCAGGACTTGAGAAGGGCCTTGTAATCAAACTACCAAGGAGTGGAATTATCCGAAAGAGCTCCGACGACACACTTGTCCATCCTGATGTGACAACATAAGTAATGAAAAAAGATGCCTACAGTAAAACAAAGATTTATGGCATTAAAAACACAGAAATAGAAAAACATAATGGAAGTTGGTAACTTGGTATCCAACTTTTAGATCAACAATACCAAGAGATTTAGGCATTTTGGTCTGTCAGAATAAAGATATCTATCTCAAAGGGTTTGCCTGATTAAGTTTTCAACTAATTAAAACGTTTATATTTTCTAATTCACTCACTTACTCAGGATGAGAAAAGAAGTATAACGTTTGAGACATAATTCATCATAATGTTTCATTACATGATGCCGAAACATGTAAGTTATACTGAAACTGGATTGCTTTATCCAACACAAAACATTGTTTAATTTCGGCAGTAGCCCAAGAGATATTGTCTAACCTGTGCGGGAACAGCAACTGCCAACCTCTCAGGAATGTGCTTTGGATCAAGAATGACAGATAGCAATGATATAAATGACCCAGAAAAGACAGTTGCAAGAAACACGTTCCATACTGTGAACCATATTACTTTGTTGCATGCACTACTTTCTATATCACTATGTGAGATGTAACCTTGCATGGAGGTAAGGAACCCCATGATAGGAGGTACCAGTTTCAGAGACAATTGAAGAATAAGACTAGGAAGATATCCTGTGATTATTTGAGTAACAAATTTTCTGCAAGCAGATTCATGAAAGGTTCAGGAATTATTCATTAACAGATTGAAAGAGAATTTAAGATAAAGCTAGCATGTCTTCCTAATTAAGGTATAGCATCAAAAATTAAGAAAGGGTAGTTACAATGAATCTGACAGATGCAGATTATTTGAGTTTACAGAAAATAGTATTCACTGTCCTATTAGCAAAAACTAAAATCGCAACATCAAGGAAACCAGGCAGAAAGCTTTCCAACAACTCTTGGTTAATAATATAAAATCAGCTATCATCTTTATCAATTGCAAAATCCAAGGTACAAACATAATCAAAATGTACTTCAAATGATGGTTTGGTATAGTGGTTCCTATGTGTGACATGCAATTTAGAAGCAATCAAGTTATAATACAAGTATCAATTCAGGAAATTTTTCTATAAGCCTAAAATGGAACACATGCTGATTTGCATCATGCTTGTAAAGTATATACTCGGAGATAATCAAATATAGTTAGCATGACAAAGAAGAGATATGCACAACAATTACATAAATATATCAGCAAACCAACTTCACTTACATGGTTAGAATACTTGTCAAGAAAGGAAACAAAACTTCCAGTTGTTTGAGGTTGGTTAGGCCCTGTACAACCACAACTGGTATAAGGAACAAAAGTGTGAATAGAATAGTTGCAACTAGTACCACCAATT
>JASCZI010181262.1:186633-219284 GCA_036250425.1 Stylosanthes scabra | reverse complement strand
CTAGTTTGTCATCATAGAAGGGGTCGGACTCGGATATTCCAAGTGTCAAGGTATATGCATTACGATCAGAATTTGGTTCGATGAAACCATAGTCCAGAGCCAACTCGGCATTGCTTTTGTTCAAATCATATTGGATATATACCTGCAGTGAGGAGTTCCTTCCATTGTTATGTTTGACTATAATATGATTGCAATTCACATTATCATGAATGGAGAATAATGAAATTGGAATTGGCACCATAAAATTAGCACTAATGCATTGGAGTTCAGAGCACTTTGATATACGGAGCTGGATAAATGTTTATCTAACTCTTGGTGGAACCCCTATGATGGAGTTAGTATTCATCATTTTAATATAATGTTGCATATAATTAGACTGAAAAAGGAAAAAGAAATAAAAGAGGAGGTAATTAGGTAAAAGCATTCACCTGTTCCCCAGCCTTGACAGTAAGGGGGCTTCTTAGGGAAAATAAGTAATCCCAGGAGAAAAGGCCTGCAGCTCCTTTAACTTCATAAGCATGATCTTCTGTAGTTACTCTTGCACTGTGGTTTATCTGATCCAGAAATTTAATTTGGAAAATATCAATTTTTTTTTTTTTCTGCACAAGATTGTAATAGCTTCACAGGAATACCATGCAGTTTATAACTATATGTCTATGTTAGCTCCTCTATGTTCTACATTTACTGCAGTAGAAGAAGTGAATGTTGCACACTACTGCAGGATTCAAGATGAGAGGAAATGAAGACCTTACCAGGTCTGCTAATGGAATAACAACCAGATTTTCATTGCGAAGCCGAGAAAATGCCCTTGATCTGAGAATTCCAAATGCCCAGAAGAAGTCATCCATTGTTATAGGAAAAGGAAAAAGCTTCTTATTAGGGAGTATGATTTCTTCTTGCAGTCTCATAAATTCACTCTGCACATACTCTTTCACACCCAATGTTGTGTTCAGAAGTTGAGTACCTACACATACATATTACTTCAATTAGGTCTGTGTTAGACATATTACTATATTAGGTTATATACACAATTTCATTATTCAACATTTATGTTTGCATTTGGGGAAATTCATTAGTTTATAGACCTTAACATATAACATTGCACACACACATGTCAAAATTATCTGTTGTTAACCATTAAATGATAAGTGTGTCAACATAAGATCACCAACCTTGAATCTCTGAGAGCTCCTCCTCTGACCTGCACTGGAATAACCAATTAACAACTCAATCAACCAATGTCCAATGTATCACTAGGAATAAAAAGATACAAAAAGAAAAGAAAAGAAACCCACCAGAATATAGTAGAATCAGTTTCTTTTGGCAGAACAGGGAAATAGTGTTTCCAAAGTGAATCATCCCTTGACCTCTCCCTAATGAGGAACAAAGCAACAGAGAGCCATGGCTTAAGACCACTACACACATTCCCAATCTCAGAAGCAGCAACTGCATCTGGGTTAATCCAAAACCTCTTTGGAACCTGAAGAACAACCTCGTTTCTTGATATGTCTTTGGTAGCAACAAGTCCAAGGCCTTCAGGGACAACAGAAGGTTTCACTGGTGTCTTGGAAGAAATAACACCTTCTTCCTTAAGCCATTGCCAGAAGGTGGTAACTGCTGGTGACACTGATACGGATGATACTTCTTGAGTTCCCAAAGAAGAAAGGGATTTTACAGAAAGAGGTTTCTTGAAGTGGTGAAGAAGTGGTGATCCTTTGGGAGAAAAAGACAAGCACCTGGTGTGGGAAGTGCATGGGGAGAGACAAGAAGAACCTGAACACACTGAGAACACAGTAGCCATGAATATGATGTTATGGTTTCCGATTGTGTTATGGTTCAAAGGTAAGGCTTTTATATTTGTTGGTTGGTTTTGGTTGTTATGGATAAGATTCTCTCTTTTTCAGCTCTTCATGTCCACGTTATGTATCCACTTTCCATCTTAAAGATATTTGTTCACTATTTTTGGAACGAGAGAGAAAGACTTTGCATAGTTAGACATTTAGACTTCATTTATAAATTTTATTATTTGAAAATTAATAATTTTTTAAGTTTTTGTTTCTTTTCTAAAATCTCCAAAAAAAAATTATTATCAAATTCTTTTATGTCGTAAGTTTTGATCATATTTTAGTTCGTTTATATTTACTTTAAGTAAATGCACTTTTATCAATTTCTTAATTTTTTTAAAAAATATTTTTATTATTTTCATTTTTTTATTTTTTTTTACGATAAAATCTGTATTTGTATTAGTTTATAGAATTTTTTTAAAAAAATTAAGAAATTGACAAAAGTGTATTTACTTAAAGAAATAAGAAAGTTGTTCCCCTTCCCGTTTGTAGAGGGGGAAAGAAAAGAGCAATGTTGGCAAGTACTGTGCTTTCAATTCAGTGCCACTATCCCTCAATGAGGGTGAAGATAAAGACGACTGATTTGTTCTTAAGCTCAATCAGTAATAGCTCCAACATGAGTGTATCATTGGGGGAGGGAGAAAGAAATGAGAATGTGCCAATAAAGTAGAAGCTATAAAGCAGGCATACTTCGTTGAATTGGCATGTCCACATGTCGGATACATTTTGGACACGACACTCGTTCGACACGCGTGTCTTCTGTATCCTATTCGTGTCCTTAAAAAATCAAAAAATTACCACTTCGAACGCACGTGACACTCCAAAATATCATCACGTGTTCGCGTTTCCAGCTTATTCTTGACTTATATCCTTAGGATGAGTTTAAAAGTAGTAAATATTACTATTTTATAAAACTAAAAGTTATCTTAAATATTTTATATAATTAAAAAGACATTAAAAATATTTAAAAATAATATTTTAAATTTTAAAATAAATAAAATATAAAAATATTATTTTAATTTTGTTAAAAATATATTATATTTGATATATATGCCGTGTCCCCGTGTCATATAAAAAATTAAATTGATGTATCGCCATATCGCGTGTTGTGTGTCCCGTGTTCATGTCAATATTAAGTGTCCGTGCTTCATACATTAGAAGCAAATCCTTTTGTTTAAAAACATTGAAGCTTCAATATAGTTGCTTCATAATACTGTCAGTACCACCAGTTTTTTAATCCAAACTTGATAGTTCCTGCAAAATCATATCATATTAATAAAAAACAATAACAGTGTCTTCCCTGACTAACAGATCTTAAGAAGACCCAGCTATGGGATCGAATAGGTTACATAGTAAAACTCACTTCAAGTGGAAATAAGTAATGCTGAGTGACAGCAAAAGAACAAAAACAACCACATCAGAAAAGATACCTAAACTTGCAGAATCTGCCCAAGACAGCAGATGAATATCTATCTATCTATCTATCTATCTAATCAAAGCTTCAGGAAGTCAAGAAACTAAGCACTTAAATTCATCAAAACCCACTATAATTTATAAAAGAATCACCAAGAATCAAATCTACTCCACCACAAGCATTGAGAAACAGAATATTTTCTTTCCTAGGGTACAATAAACAATGTAAAGTAGATATAGATTCAGAAAAGTCCTTCATGAGTTGTTTGCATTCAGGTGTGAGGAGTGAGGGGTAAATTCAGGTTGTTATAGCTATCAGGGAATTGATTAGTATATCAGTCAGCATAAAACTCAAGTCTCTAGATAACATAAAGAGTGAAATGAAGAGGATGATCCACATCTTCACTCTACACATCAGTAATCACTATCAGAGACACAATCAACTACCACATGCATAACGAGGAACCACTAGAGCAAAACATGACATGAATCATGTATAATTTGTTCAAAAATTGCAATAAGTTCATCATAATGTTATTTCTAATACAAATTGACTTATTGAACAGAGATAGATCACCTATCAATATAATATCATAGACCTGTAAATCAAAGTAAGAACATAAATTGTGAGTTCCAAAAATGCCTCCATCTCCAATAACTTAAGCCTCTAAACTGTAATCAATTCCTTCTTTTGATGAGAATCAGAAGAAGCCCTATCTTGCTCCTTGGACTCTTTCTCCGAGGCTTCTTTCTCCAATTCAGCGACGGCTTGCTGCTCGGCGGCTTTCTCGGCGCGGAGGATGGGTTCGTAGTAACCGGAATGGGCCTCCATACACTGCTTCAGCGCCGCCGTGACATTGACGCACTTCTCAACGATGTCCTCCTTGTTCTTCTCCGCTTCATCGATGCACTTCTCCCACTGGGTGAAGGATTCCCTACAACCACCACCTTTCATATATAAGCAGAACCCGCACTCTCCCTCTTCTTCCTCGTCTTCTCCTTCTCCTTGTGCTTCCTTTTCGTCATGGTGATCGAGATTTTGATTTGCTTCGGCTTCGGAAGGGTCCGGACGAGGCCGATCTAAAGGGATTGTCTCCGGAGCTGAGAGATCTGGAGGGAGCATCTGGTCAGGTTTGGGTTCAGGATGGCCGGCTAGAGTTTGCTTCGCGGCGGCGGACATTGTATTTGGACGGAGATTGGTGGCTGCGATTTCGATGCTCTGCTTGCTTTAAAACCTCAAAACCTCCTAAAACCCTTTGCCTTTCTCTCTCTCTCTTCTATTTTATGTTTATTGGTTAATTAAGTTTTTCTTAAAAAAAAACAATTTTTGGAGTGCAGAGCAAGTAAGAAAAAATAAAAGTTTTACGTAAAATTAAAAAAGCAAATTAAAGATATAAATTTAAATTTAAATTGATTAACTTATTTAAAATCATAATATCCAAAGATTTTACTAAAAAAAATGAGATTCTAACTGGTTTGCTAGGTAACGTAGTTGACTTGAGTTTGGGGTAGAGACGAAAAACAACAGTTAGCCAGAAAATGGGTCTAAAATTAATTGTTATATAATAATTTGCCATTTTTTATTGAAAATTAATTAATCTTATAAAAAATTGTTTAAAAACAACTCATACTATTTCTGCGTCATTCTTAGATTTGGACGTGGCCCTTTCTGAGATAAACTTTTCTCATTCAAGCACCAAGAAAAACTTTTCTTATTCATCCTAATTCCTAAAGATTTTATGGTGTCAATATATACGCATAACGCATACATACCTTTGCATTAAACATCGCTCTATGCTTATTAGTTTCACTCTCAACTTGTTTGTTATAATAATCAACTAGAGCTACCACATGTCAAGACATTTGTTTTGACCATGTGCATACAATATAAATCTAATAAATTAGTTCTTCTTTTAGAGATATAGGATTTCGGCAGAAATTAAAATGTATACTCTTCTGGCAATATAATGCAAGCAAAGATTCTTATTTTAAAAGAACAATTTTCAAGTTCATGTACTAGTGTAAGCTTGATTGAGATGTATATCTAAATTGATAATTGCAATTCTCCAAAGGAAAGTCAAAAGATTTTACTGAAAACTTTTCTGCTACAATAAATAAATCCTGTTACATATATATTTTCAGATCATACTCAAATGCAGTTGACTTTATGTGAAATTGCTTGTTAATTACCTTTAGATAAATTAATATATTTAACCAAAATGTAATCTAACGATTTCAAATGATAACTTCACATGAAGTCAATTGCACCTGAGTGCACCTGAGTTACCACCATATTTTCATGCATGCAAAGATTGCACACGCTACAGAGTTCTGTCACCTAACATATATAATGAATTAAATAAAAAGAAAACAAAACAAAGAGTTGGTTGTTGAAATTCCTGTGGAAAAATGCTAAGTACTCACCAGTGACCAGAGTTTCCGTTGATAACAGCATTTAACTAACCAATCCATTTGACTTTCCTATGCCATGCAATTTCTTCTAGAAACTCAATGGCAGATCATTATTAACACTGCTCTGCATTCACCATTTTAGCTTTACCGTTAATTATATTCAGCACATTCGCCATTTGCTCATGCGTGTATCAGCTTCATCAATGGCACCTTCTGTTGGGTTGATGAAAGCTTGCAATGGCAATACCACCCTTTCAGTTCCTATTTTACAATCACGCACAAACCCTTCATCATCATCATCATCATGCGTGTTCTTTACAAAATCCATCATCAAACTCACACTTCATTCCTCAAATTCTGGCCATAATAATCACCACAGTAACAATAACTTTCCATTGTTATCTTTCCCACGTTGTTCATCAAAACCAGACACCAGCACAGACAGTGACTTAGAAAACATACCAAAGGGTAGCAGCAGTAGTAGTGAACCAACCTCATTAGTTTCTAAACCCCAAAAGGCTTCCAAACTTGATAGCAATAATTCAAGTGGATCACTCACTGCTTCTCCTGAAAAGTCCTCGTCTTCTTCTTCTTCTTCTTCACCATCCAGAGGTTTGGTGTTTGGTTTAGGTCCTTCAGATTCTTGGGACGGTGCAGAAGTTGGATCACCAGTGGTTAAGAGGTTCCTCAGCGACCATGAAGAGAGGTGGTTCATGTGGTACCATGGAAGACCAAATAATGGCTCTGATTGGGGTGGTCTTGCAACTTCAAGCAACGGTGTTCACTGGAAGAGAGGTTCAGATTCAGCAAGATCAAGTATTGGTGTTGGTTATGTTCTCAAGTGTGGTAAAGAATGGTGGGAATTTGATACAAAGGGAATAAGGCCTTCTGAGGTGCTTATGATGTGTAGTTCTTGGGTTAGTGCTTCTAATGCTGCTTACTGGCTCTATTACACTGGCTACACAAATGAAACTGTAAACATTATTTCTGAAAACCCATGTTTGCATTTGAAGCTTTTCAAGTCTCTACCTGGTTTGGCTGTGAGCAATGATGGGAGGCACTGGGCTAGAGTAGAAGGAGAGCATCACAGTGGAGCATTGTTTGGTGTTGGTGAGGAGAGAGATTGGGATTCATTGTTCATTTCATGTCCAAGAGTTGTTTGCCATGGGAACAGTGATTTCAGGATGTATTACCATTCATTTGATGCTGAAAAGGGCCACTTTGGTATTGGTTTAGCAAGGTCAAGGGATGGTATTAGGTGGGTGAAGTTGGGGAAAATAATGGGTGGATCAGGTAAAGTTGGAAGCTTTGATGAGTTTGGAGTGATGAATGCTTGTGTTGCAAGAAACCTCAGAGATGGGAAGTATGTGATGGCATATGAAGGTGTTGGTGGTGATGGGAGAAGGAGCATTGGTGTGGCTGTTTCTGATGATGGGTTAATGGATTGGGTTAGGGTTCAAGATGAGGCTGTTCTGAAGCCTTCTGAGATTGGTTGCTGGGATGATGAGTGTGTGGGATCTCCATGCTTGGTTCAAATAATGGACAGAGGAAGAAATAATAATGATGAGTGGAGATTGTATTATAGAGGTGTTGGGAATGGAGGAAGAGGAGGTATAGGAATGGCTGTGGGGGACATTACAGATTTTAGGAGGTGGAAAGGTTTTCATGCATAGTAATAATAATAATGTTATGTATGTCATGTTCTGTTTTTAAAGTTTAGATTATATTCCAATTATCGGTAGACTAAGGTTAAAGTACTGCTTATTACTCTGATATAGAGTAACAAGATAAACAGATACAGAGAGAGAAGGGAAACCAAATCATGGTGGATACTGGATCCCTTCTTCTTTTTTCTTTCCTTTTTCTTTTATTATTTTTCTTTGTTTTTATGGTGACTCTGTATCCTTTGTACAATTTAACTATATATAAGAGGATACTCCTATAAAGCGTTTGGGAGAGAGACTGAGATTTGAAAACTGAGAGTGAGACTGAAAGACTAAGACTGAATTAAGTTTTTTATTCTGTTTGGTTTAAATTTACGATGAGACAAAGATTGAGAGATAAAGATTAAATTAAGTTGATGGAGGAATAATTAAAGTAAGTAATGGAAACATTAATGTTAAATGAGAGTATTTGAGTAAAAAAAAGTTTTTAAAGTTTCAATCTCAATCTACAGTCCTCTCGTTCCTACTATCCGAAGATACTAAAAATACTGAAATTTTGGGGACTGGGGACTGAAATTCAATTTCTATCCAACAAATACAATACTGAGTCTCGATCTCCCACTATCAGTTAGCAAACGCTGCGCTAAATACTATATATTTATCTCAAGTTTAATGAGTGATTTAGTTATGAGAATATTTTATTCGTAGATCTATTTGGTTATTTATCAAAGGAAGCTTAAACTGGCTATATGCTATATCTCATTACGAAGTTTTCAGAACAAAGCCTAAATTGCATTGTTCTAAATTCTTTTATGGATTGAATATGCATTCTGTTATTTGTATATATGAGCTTTTGATGGATTGAGTTCAAAATTTAGCTTGAGGGAAATTGAAACATGCATGGATGCATGCACTCCTCTTAAATAATCTGACTTTCATCATGGTTGGTGGTGGCATGAATAGTCTAATTTCATGATTCTTCTACAAGGATATGTTCAAGGAACGAAACCAAATCTAAAGCAGAGCAGGGACGTGGGAATAGTACGATTTATATGCCTGCTATATGTATCTCATATTTAATAGTTCATTACAATTTAGGAGAATAATTTTTTTTGTGGAAAAAATGAGAAATTAACTAATATGGATTTTAATATAAGAGAAGAATATTAGTCTTTCTAACATTTTTTTTGTTTTGTTTTTTATTTTATTTTGACTAACATTTGTGTTATTTTGTAAGACAACGTAACTCCTTTTCATCCTTTCTTTTCAATTTAAAGTATGGAGAATCTACAAATCTATTTTATTTTATACTGAAGTTTTATTTTAATTATTTACAGAAATGAATACAGTAAGAATTAATGTCATTGACAGGCATTATAGACTTTCCAAAGGTTATAAGGGTAAAAGTGATAACAAGGTTTTGGACACTCCCGTACCAAATAAATTTTTTTAGTATATAGCGATTTTGATTTCTAAAAAATTTTAAATTAAATACATTAGTTTCTAATTAAATTTAATTATTTTTTATTTTTTATTTATAAGCCAGATTAATTTTAAATTATTTGTTTTATAAGTCAAATTAGTTCTAAAAACACATAAATTAAATTAAGTATTAAAGACTAATTTGATTTATGAAAAAATTAAAAATTAAAAGATAATTAATTTTAATTAAAGTAATATATTAAGTTTTACACAAGTATTTAATGAGGTTACCACATCATTAAAATCAATTAATTTTCAAACTCACTATTTCTAAAGTCACATAAATATATAAATCTGATTGGATAACTGTATAAAACTCATCAAAATTAAACTATGTCTTTTATTTAAAATTTTTTGGAGATTAAAATAATACGTATTCTAAATTTTTTGTTTTAGGACGTGCTGTACCAAGTAATTAATTCGGTATATATGGATATAGCAACCATTAAATCAATGTGTCCTACCTGCAAATGAGTTGGGAACCTAATTCCCTTATCAAATGAAACATATACAGGTCACAAAAAAAACGAAACATATACAATTCATGTGGACTTTAACAAGTAAAATGTCTAGGTACTCATAATCTAAAATATTAATGGCATGATTCCTTTTCAAACAATAATATATGATAATTAATTTGGTTACTGACATATATTTACGTACATAATATTTTTAAAATTTCTAATATTCAAAGTTCAAACCCCCTTCCTATATATATAAAAATGCTTGACAATAACAAAGAGATGTGATAGGCAAAATATAAGGGGTATAACGAAGACCATGTATATATATATTTAGATTAGATGGAGAACAATTGAATAAAATGAGAGAGATATATTCCAATAATGCAAAAAAAATAATAGTAAAAGTTAAATACATTAAAAATAAGTTAAATAACATATGCTTTTTTATAAAAATATGATTAATTTTTTGTGTGCACACATGTAATTTTTAAAAAAAAAATTCAAAACAAAACAAAACAAAAAACTGCCTTCCAAAATTTTTGGTTCAGTGACTGAAACGTCATAAGAATATAACCGAAAGAAGAAATTGATTGAAAAGAATGATGCATATATATGTGGATCAGATCACTGAAAACCAAACTAGAGAATGATTGGTGAATAGCAATATATATATAGACTATAGTGATTCTTATCTGAAAACATAATAATAATGTGCTCGGAGAACAACAGATATACCCATTACCCTTTGGAAATCTTCTCAACTCAACTCATCCAATACATACACCATTATTATTAGGTCACCAACAAAGTCCATATATGTGCATGCATGCCATTGCCAACCCAGCCACCTAATAATTAATAAGCTCTGTTCTTCATCACAATAAATTAAATAATAAAGATCAGATATGCTCTAACCTCCTCTCTTAACTAAGACCAAAATAATACTAACTAATGAGAATTTGTATAATAATTTACCTCCATTTTATCGATCACTATCACTATCATCACTGGCTAGAAGCCAAATTCTACATATATAAATGATATTCAAACTTTAATTCTTAGTATGGAAACTCACATGAATACACAAGAAGAGTGATACAGATTATTATTAATCTCTCACTCCCACGTGTTCCGATCCTACCTTAGATTAGTATCTATAGGTACAAAACAAGCAGCATCAGATATATATTGGTGGATAGATATGTAGATCATAGTCCATAGATGATATATATGGTTCCAACTTCCAATAACTCCACAAGCTAGCTATAAGGGACTTTAATTAATCGAAAAGCACTTAAGAGGCGTCGTTGTCATATTTGAAGCAGATACCTTCTCCACCAACACACATATCCCATTAATGCAAGTTCTTAATTGAAGCAGTATCCGTAATCCGTACAATTATGACAACAAAGATACAAATATGTATATATAGGGTCACTAAATGATCCCACCAAACCCCAATAACTCTTCACAAAGCTCTTTCTCACCCTTTTCCCTTCCCTTCAATGGCTAAATTCAAAAAACTATTGGTTCACCGTGGAGAGCAAAATCCTCGAAAAGATTTTTATTGAAGAATTAAATACTCCTTAAAACTAGGTCGATCAATCATTAAATACCCATTTATTCGGCCACCGTGGGGAATAAAACCGTTGGGAAGATTTTTAGGGAGAAACCAAATGAGATAATGTAAGAGGAGAAGATACCACATCTAACTCAAAATTTTAAAATGTCAAGTAAGTGGATCTCTCATCCTATAAACTCCTCACTTCTCGTTACTCTCATCTCAAACACTTAAAATTAACCCTCACACTTAAACATCAATAGAAACTGCCTACACACTTTTACCTTCAACTCCATGCCATATATCATGGATTAACAACAAAACAATAATCGTGTATATATATACCTGAACACATGCTGGATATGGATCCTTCCTTCTCTGATCTTCTTCCCTTTCCAGAAGAATAAAACTCCATACTATTATATAACACACTCTGAAATCCCCCATTCCTTAAAATATGGAAAATGCTATTAAAAGAGACTTAATTAATTACTACATATTAGTTTAAAAGTAATTAAGAAAACATATGGGAATTAAAAATAACAGTAAATAATCCAAAAATCTTATAGTTAATTATGATGATGCTAAACAATAACACATACAACTGTTGGTTGGTTACGTTGAGTGAGTTATATATACAGTTTGACATCATGATATTGTCGATGGCATTGTTTAGGCAATACTAATAATCAACAATTGGTTCATGATTACACATTTTGTGCATCAATTATTGCCATTTATGATTAGCCTGAGTCCTATATGGCTACAGTCCTGGCTATAGGCTAGCTACACTCTAACCAAAAATACTAGAGACAGCCACTATTTCATCATTGTTGACAGAACATTGCATTATGTATATTATTATTTTTTAACTATATATGAACGGAAAGCTTTTACTTCTCTTTCACCTATCCATTCATCAATTCTTCTTCCATCCATGACAACTTCTGCCAAAATAATTATGGCTATAATAGTCTACCGTTAATCTAGACTAATAATACAGATCGAATAACTTATCTTACTGTATGTATATATATATAGCGTGTGTACATATATACACGTGTATATAAAAAAATTAAAGTTAACTATAGTTATATTATATGTTTATATTTAATTAATTTTTAATATATATATATATGTTTTATATTCATACTTAACTTAATTATATAATATAACGTAGAGCGGTAGAACAGAGACTTTTAATGTAGAAAACTTATTCTCTATCTTATAATAATGAAGTGAGGAGTACATAATAATAATAATTAAAAAAAAAAAAGTCATACAAACATTTGAACGTAACTAACCCTAATAAGATGATTAAATAATAAAGAGGCAAAAAAGAAAACGGAAATGATTAAAGAAGCTAAGCAGGGATTAGAACATGAGTTGAGCATCATTGACCAAGCTAAGTATGGCGTTCCAATAATGCTTATTCTCTTCGAGGCTCACGTTGCAGATGCTTCCGTCACCATCATTCATGATTGAATCGTAAGGCATGTGGCCATCATCATCATCACCATTATTGCTGCTTATGAGTCCTGCTTCCATTACCACAACATCGCTGCTTGGTGGTACAACGTAACCCCCTCCACCACTTGCTCCTCCTCCTCCGCCTCTTCCTCTGAATGCTTCCACTGCCACCATGATGTCATCATCTCCCAAGTTATTGCTTTTGTTTTCCACTATTTCATCGTCATCAAGTTCTGTCTCAGGATTATTATTATTATTGTTCAGGTACCATGATGACTCACTGTTATTGTTTCCTCCTTTCGTAATGAACACTCCTTCCTCACATGGGCTCACCGTGCTTCCGTTGCCATCAATCTTATTAATTTTCGTGAGGGAAGGAATAAGTAAGTTTTCGTTGAGAATATCTACTGTCATAGAAGTGTTCGCCGTGGTTGTAGTAGACATCATGGGAAGCATGGCTCCACTCCCACCAGGGAAGCACAAGGTGGAAGTTGGAGATTCAAGATTCTCATCGGTGGAGAGCATCATGGCGTACATACTCTGCATCTTGAAGTTTTCTTTTGCCGGTACTGACAGTTGCGGCTTCGACGACCATGAGTTCTGCCATGCCTTGAGCACGTCAAGACACGGCGGAAGCATTGGTTGTTGATGAGCCGCAGCCGTGATCTTGTTAAGGACGAGCCGAGTCGGAGGAGGAGGTTGTGTTGTGTTTGTTTGTTGTTGTGCCTGCTGCTGAACCTGAAGAAGAAGCTTCGACTCTCTAACGAGCCTTGCTTCGGCTTCGAGACGAGCGTTCTCCCACTGAGCCATGTGGCTGAGATTGGCCACGTCCTTGGACTGTGAAGTGGACGCGGCGCCTGAGCCACCAGCCATGGCATCAGCTTTTGGCTTGTGAGTGGTGGGATCTATTCCCATCCTTGTTAGCCTCTTCTTTAGGTGAGTGTTCCAGTAGTTCTTGATTTCGTTGTCAGTCCTCTTAGGAAGTTGAGCTGCTATTGCTGACCATCTGTAAGAGATGCCCATTAGGTGTTCGTCAAAAGTCCAAAATAGATACTCTCATTAATATTGGGGTTTATTTGTATATGTACTAGTAATACTGTTTGTGGTGATAGCTAGATATATATATATAGATATATATACCTGTTTCCAAGAAGGGCATGAAGCTGAATAATGGTTTGCTCTTCCTGCAAGCTGAACTTTCCTCTTTTTATATCAGGTCGGAGGTAGTTAGTCCACCTAAGTCTACAACTCTTTCCACATCTTTGAAGTCCTGGGTATGGTAGTTTTACCAAAAAGAGACACATATATCATCAATATATGAGATGTGAACCATTATTATTACTATTTCATTCTTCATAGCTACTATTGATTGAGATATATATGATTTATTATTAATTACATACCAGCTTTGGAAGGCAAAGCACGCCAGCTTCCATGGCCATGTTTTTCAATATAGGACATGAGCTTTTGGTCTTCTTCAGGAGTCCATGGCCCTTTCTTCAACCCCACCTTCTCACAGCATGGTGACCTACCCATTTTTGAAATCTCTCTGTGCAAATAACGTACCTCAAAAGATAGTCAGTGGAATGCCGATGATGAAGACTTGAAAGACCTTGCTTTTGTTATTAGTTTTGTGTATGTGGTCCAATATGGTTGGGGCAGATGAAATAAGTAGTAGAGTGTGGAGAGTACAAGCAAAGTAGCTAGCTAAGGGCAAAGGCAATGCAAATTAATTTAAAAGTGCAAAGACAAGAACAAACTAATAATAAGCAAGCAGGCTCAAGGAGAGAGGGAACCTAACAATGACATATGCCATTTATATAGACACGGGAGACTCTCGCTACTTACTTCTACCAGAAATATTTAGCGTACTATCTATATAATATAGAGATCATATCTATATTATCATTCTTTAATTTTGTATTTTTTAGATATATAGTAGTAGCTAGTATTTATTCTCATATTTCTAATAAAATGGAAATAAAGGTAGTCCTTTAAGAAATAAAATATATATAGAATCATAAAGTTTTAAAATATAAAACAAACGAAATAATATGTTATTCTAATTCTTAAAACTAAAACAGGTTAAGATAACTAGAAACAAATGCTCACAAAATGTGTTTTATCTATAAACCCGGTTATTCAGCTTTACAAAATTTGAATCTTAAAAAAAAATATATATTTGGAAGGAAAAAAAAGGTAAAACTAAACTTCTAGAAAAATAATCAATGCTATATATGATTGATTGGTGAACATTTAATTAATCATGGTTATTACCTGGATGTTTTATATAAGAGAAAATTTTGTAGTTAATATTAAGAAGACAATAAAAAGTTAATATTATTTTTTTATTATTTATTATTTTTTTAATTACGTTTATTGATTTTACGTTGATTTTATAATATTATTTTTTTTATGAAAGTTTTTTCATTACAAATGTAAAAAATTAGTTAAATTAAATTAAAACATGTGGGCCATTCAGAACTATACATGCACATTAATTATACATGTTTATTACGAATAATGAAAAAAAAAATGAAAAATTTAGACATATATGAATTTTTTTTATACAGATATATATGATTTTTGTTACTAGTCGTCGTATTCAATTGAGTGGACCGAGGCCAGGTTGAAGACTGTGTGAGTCTATTTTTTTAAGGAAAAAATTCAGTTGGGGTGGCCCGGGTATGTGTAAGGCCTTCTCCTGTTCTCCACTCTCTAATTGTTTTTATTTATATCAAATTTGATGTTTAGTTATATATATTTACTATAGTTTGGTAAAGGACATGAATGTAGTAAGGTTCCAACAGGAAATAAATAAAAGTGACGTGTTATTGTATTTATATAAACTGACATCTCTTTTCTTAATGCATTAACATGTTGCACCAGCAATATTTGTGCGTCTTCACGTTCTATTCTATTCTGCCTACTTATTTTTATGGAGCTTTCCTTTATATATATATTACCATAAAATAAAATATCTCAACAGAAATTATAAATAATTCTAACATATATAAAAACTTATACCAATATTATTCATACGTATTTACTTCCTTTTCATTGATAATGCCACCGAGAAGGAGAGAGTAGTAATGCGAGATATCTGACCTTCTCGATAAGTATAAAATTAAATACTTTATGTCTCACCCATGATTTTCTTTTGGTACCAGTACAATGTAAAAATATATAAAAATACAGAAATAAAATAATATTCATTAATTTTTAATATATTTACAAATATGTTAAATAAAATTAACTGTCAAATCTAAAAATCTATATATTTATACTATTCGACATTTATAATTTAGGTTTCATATTTTCTTTCTATTGTTACTACACGAACAGACGTGATGCATGGGGAATCTTGCCCATAAAAGATATAAGTGTGATGTGAATTTAAATAATGTAAAATAATTATTGAATATGTATTTATAATTTTCTTTTTTATTCGTGAGTATGTAAGGGGACGACATAACTAACTATGGCCAACTAACACAGACAAAGAAACCAAGCCACCAATCCGCTAAGTCTGTAACAGTAACACACCAAGTTTGGTATGAGAAACCTTCCATGGCAGCAACCTACAAAGAAGCATGGCAGAAACCTTCCATCGCAGAGAACAAGAGTAAAGGAACATTCCATCACAATTAAGCTCTCACGGCATTCCAAGCATGGCTACCCTGTCATGAAACCTAACACCCTAACACTTCTATAAACATAAGTCAATAGGAGGAGAGAGTAGAGAAATAAATAATTATATATCTAAAATACAAAGTACTTTAATTAGTGCTAGATTACTAGTATATAACAAAGGTGTTAAAATTAAAAAAATATTATACATACATTAAAAATTTGAAGAATAATAAAAAAATTTATATTAATATAATATAAAAATATTACAAAATGTTAAATACATATTTTACACAAGATGGTTAATTTGTGATTAATAATTTTTGTGTAGGTGTAACATAATTATAAAATTTATTACAATAACTTTAAGTCTACATAAAGAAATTAGTCACTATATATAATATATAAAAAAAAAAGAGAAAAATGCAATGATCAGTGACTTCAGTGTATATATTTTGTTGGTGTATTTAGGTTTTTCTATACAAATTTATAAAAATATTATGGTTGATTAAGTGTTGGCTGAAAAAAAAATTATGTTTAGTTTTTCAAGACATTCCTCAACGCGACAGATCGAAGACTAATTCTCCATCGAGTTGTATAAGGAGGGATTCAAACCTCGACACTTGCTTAAACGGACTAATGAGCTAACCACTAGAATCCAAGTTGGTTAAAAAAATAAATTATGTTAGTATGTATTATTACTTAGAATGATATTGATGAAAAAGATTAATTACATTTTTTTTTAAAAAAAGTCTAATTATTCTATTACATTTTACAACGTAACTATTTTATTTTGGAATGATTGATTACTAGTCGAATAGTTTGTTAAAAAAGTAAAATTATTATGATCTCCAAGCGATTTATCCTAAAAATCAAATTGTCACTATAATAAATTGTAGCTAATTTTTTATATTTATAAAAGATTTTATTGCTGAGGGTATTAAGTTGGTTAAGTTATTACTTAACTTAATACCCTCAATAGATTTTTGTAAAATTTATGAATTTGTATATGGCAAAAGAAGATTTGGCGAAAAAACCTTCATTAGAAGGAGGCCGCCATATATAGCTATCAAGATTTAAAGACTAAAAGAATAAAATACACTACCGCCATGCATTAACATTTTTTTCTTTTTAGCTTAGTCCAATCCAACTCAAAATATTAATTGTATATAACTAAATATTCCCTTATTTTCTAAGAAAATAAAAATTAAAATAAAGTGGTCCTATTAATTAACATCTTTAATAAATTTTAATTCTCTGTAAAGCTTTATTTAGTTTCACGTGACAATTTAAATCATTGACCTTCAGTTGAATTTTGCTAAGGAATATTACTTGAGGATCATGTTCTTATGTTGATTTTTTTATATTAATTAGGATTTAACTTAGTTTAGATTTTTTAAAAAAAAGCTATGACATAAAATTAGTTGTTCTAAAAATTTAAATAACAGGAAAAGACACATAAATAAATAATTATTTATCTAAAAACAAATAACAAACAAAATTTTCTCCGGTATATATTATATAGAATTAGAATGATAAGTAAGCAGTGCCCACTTCGTCATATTTATTATCGAGTCTCCAAATTTAATTTCTTCTTTAATTTACAGATCTTTTGGATTAATGCTCCGTCCCAATCAAATAAAATAATATATAAAAGGATTAATGCTCTGTCCCACCAAAAGATAAACAAATAATTAAATAAATATAGATTAATGTGCTGAATAAATACACTGTTAGAATCCTAGACGGTTCGCAATTATTGTGCATCTAATAACATTATGAGAAATACCCAAAAGTAATGGGAAAACAAAATTGAAGCTGTATTTTCAAACAATATAATTCGTCACCAAAAAAAAAAAACAATATAATTCGAGTATCGGATTTTAAAAAAGTAAATGCTAAATAAACCACATAAAAAATACAATCTCCAAGGCTTAATAAGCATAATTATTGCATGAAATCTACTCTTTGAGTTAATGAGTTTTATCCTTATTATCTTCCATGGTCGGCGGTGAGGAAGCCAAAATAATGTACGACACCTCTTTAGGTTTTATTTATTGTGCAAACAGTTGATATTATTACAAGACCAATGCCATGGTGTATTGTATTTTTCAATTAACAACGAAGATTATTGTGTGTTTTTTTAAATAATAAAAAAATATATATTGTTCTTTATACACTTATTAAGTATTTTTCACTCTTGTCTACTTCTATTTTTCGTTATTCTTTTTATTATTTCATCTAATTCTATATTATATTGTATGCATAAAAATTTGAAAGGTTGGGAGGCTATTGCCCTTTGATTGTGTGTGTGTGTTTTTTTTTTTTTTGACTGAATACGCAGAAGAAAAGATTAAAAAACTATGTCGTTCATAACAATATCTTCTAGAGCATTATACGGTGAATTCACACCCTATGTGGTTGACTTTCTCGAGCTGATGTCCTCTCTAAATAATCAGCTACTGCATTTGCAGTCCTCTGAATGAGACGAACACTAACATTCCAATCACGATGCAAGAATTCTGAAATTTTTTCCAATAGGTCCCCGCTCTCCTTTTTCAAAGAAGAAGAATTCTGATTAGCAGGGAGATATGCGTCAAGGCAATCCATTTCGCAAACAACATCCCGATAACCATGCTCCCAAGCTAAAGCTAAACCGCACAAAATTGCCAACAGTTCACATCGAAGGATGGAATCCACCGGAGTACTCGTAGAACAACCGGCTAACCAAACACCCTTGTTGTCCCTGAGAACACAACCTAAACCAGCAAGGCCATGTTGCTCAAACAAACTCCCGTCGCAATTAACTTTAATGGCATTTGACGGAGGTGGAATCCAAGAAGTAGAGATAGTATTAGAAATGAGTAAGAGGGATGGAGAGACGGCTTTAGATAACTCCGAAGCCAAGTGTCGAGTAAAGCAAATGACTTTTTGGGAATTCCAAGCCTCATTGAGATTAAAAATGTTATTATTTCTATCCCTCCAAATCCACCAAATTGCTGCTGAAAAAGGAGATTCAATAGTCCGAAGATTAAATCGAATCCAACTGTACTATGAAAATTTAAAGAGGCATCATGTCTGGTCAAACCAAGACCCAGTCGTTCCCAAATAATCCTAGCATTTGGACAAGATCGAAAACAATGGTCTAGATCTTCAGAAGGCATATTACATCTTGGACACAAGTCATCTGGCGCCATACCCCTTCTGAATCGAAAGTAATTAGTAGGCTCCAGAAGAAAAATTTGATCTTCTCGAAAATTCTAAGTTGCCACAACCACATGCACTTTATGTTAGAATTCCAATCATACTTTCTTTTTAACAACCAGTCATAACCATGCTTAACCGAGTAGATTTTAGTGGAAGAAGAACTCCACATCCATCCAGGTTCTTCTCCACTTTGTTGGGAGAGATTAAAGTGGAGATGGATAAAGTTGAGTATAAATCATTCAGATGCCAACTACCATTCCACCAAACATCCTCAAGGGTGAGGTTGGAATTGAGATGTGCACATAGGGTATATCATGAGCAAGAGAACCTGTTTAATATTAATGAAAATTTGATAAATTAAATTTAAATATATCAATGTAAAAATATTACTAATTTTTATAGAGAGAGATCAAAAGAACCGGAAGAAGTATTATTTGGTTTGTTTTTACATATAATGACTAATAAATGTTGTTTTGTACTGAAAACAGCAACAGTGGTGGAAACTGGAAACTGGCAAGTGGTCCCTCCGGAGATTCATCTTCCTTGCCAAACTCCGCAGAACCCTAACTTTTTTTGTTTTGTTTTTGTTTTGAATAGTGTTATTTGTAATTTTTTAGATAAATATTTTAAGAAGGATGATATTCATTTAAAATATATTCAATCATAATAATACAGCCATACAATCTAATAATTACTTTATTTTTATTTTTAAAGTATTTATATATATTATCCTATTTTTAGCAACTATATCCAAATACATTTAGTTTATCATTTGTAATAATTATTATTTTTATAGGGTTAAGATTTACGACTTTAGGATTTAGAATTTAGCTAGGATTTTATGGTTGTATGTATAAATATTTTCGTCAACGAAGCACAATCAAATTTGTTCCATCTTAATAGAAACTATTTTTGCTACTAAAAATGTGTAGTGTATTATAATATGCAACTTAATTAAACTTAGTCCAATAAATTTTTTATCCATTAATATCGTTTATTTATTTTTTATTATAAATTTTAAATCATAAATCTTAAATCCTAAATTTTGGACTCCAAATCTATTATAACTAACTTATAAAAAAATGAGGGTTAAAAAATGAATTTACAATAAAAATATATAGTTAATATAACTAGTTAAAATATGATTTATTATTAACTTATAAATGTTATTCACGCGTTCTTTTATTAGACACTGGATTTACACTCATATATAAATACGATTTTTATTAATTAAAAATATTTTTTTATATCCATAAAAATACAAGCAGTTATACGTAGCGGGACTGGATGAAAATTTATTATTATTATTTGAGAATATCAAATTAGTTTAAAAAAAAAAGAAAGAAAGAAAAGAAAGCTCAAATTGAAGTTTCGTTCACGAAGCCTACCAAGTCTGCTGAGGTAAAACAGTAAAATAAACACATCATGTGTTAAAAAGTTATTGATTTAATTAAGGTATAACGTAATGTATTTATATTCTTAAAGAGTAATGTTACGGAACCAATATTAGGGAATTAATAGAGAGCCAATGAGCGTAATTAGGGAAATAATATGTGATAAAAAAGAGAGAGAAAAGAAATAAAAAGCCTATTAACTAACAAATTATAGACTCCCTACACTTTCTCATTTTTAAAATTTCTTGCCGTGTATTATGTACATACACGCAATATAATAATATTTTAAAAAATCAATGTCGACGTTACGGTTTCATTTCATAAATTGGCTGAGATAGATGGCAGTAGATTTTAATATACGTATCAGATAACAGATTTTGTAGTAAAGATTATTAAATATTGCATCACATAAATATAGTAGTAAAGAATCTTAAATAAAATTAGGTGAAGAGCAAATTACCTTTCAATCCCCTCATCATATAGACAATAGAATTAACTAAATACGGTTAGGCAATTACGCGTAACATTAATGTACTTTAATAAGTGCCACTGCATCATTTAATTAATTAATTAAGTAGAGCAGATACACACATAACACATTTATACAACGATAGATATGTGTTCATACTTCAGTGTCCCTGCTCCATTTCAGGGATACATATATGCATCATAATTCGTAACAACATCCAAAGGTTAATGTTCTGACCTTACTTCATTTATTTTCTATCTTTCTCTTATTTGCCACCCCATCTTTTTCCCATTATCGTCCTATAATAAAGAGAAAGAAAAAAAAAATCAATTCGTCGAAAAAAAAAATCAATTATTTAGTATGTACCAATGGATGAATGTAACAATAATATAAATAGAGTTTTTTTTTCTTTTATACTATTGTAAACGGATTAATAATTATAGTATGAAACATACATATATATTACATTATCGTTACATATTTTAATCTATAGATGCATGAATTTACAATAATGGTATAAGATTTGTATTTAATTCATACCATACAAGTTCACATTATGTTATAATGAGGGATGCCCATCCGTAGAATATCAATTTAATTTAAGAACAAAAGTGATATATGTCTAATAAGTTGTGTCTATTACTCAGGTAAAATCATCTTCACATTAATTGTTAATAAAAATGGTTAAATGATTTAATATATTTAATTAAATTATTATTTAACAATTTTAAAGTATTAAGTTCATATGAAATTAATTATAGATGATGAATTTTCACCTAAAAAATATTAAATATGTTAAACATAGGCATTAAGTGTATTCCGTGTGTATTTGCCTTCATCTTATTATCTACAAAAGTTTTGGGTCTTATCAAATCATAATAGCAAACATATGTCACTACATCCATATTTTAGTAAACATACATATGTTAACACTAAGTGTTGGATATCTTCATAATTTCATAAAAAGAAAAAAAAATAAAAACATTGGCAACCTAAGAAAACTAGTAAAATTATAAAAGGGTTTTATAAGTATATACACTAAACTACATATTATTATTTTAGTATAAATATCTAATTTTTATAACCAATATTCCAGAAAATAGACATAATTAAATAATTGTGTAAAGTAGTTCATATCGATAATGTATCAAATAAAATTAAACTCTTGCAAAATCTTATAAATTCAATAATATCCAGAAACAACAAGGTAATAAAGCAACGCAGCAAGTGAAAAAGTTGCTAATCCGTCATTCATATTAAACATATGAAGAATTGGAAAGTCGTGTCGTGATGATGAACTCATTATGTATAGAACTATAGATGGATGCATCATGCATGATGGCTATAGCTAGTGAACTCCACCAAAAAGTTAAATTACTGTTATTAGTGGTTGGTGGTTGGTGGCGGCAATGTGAACGTCGTTATACTATATCTCACTTCATTAAGCTTGCATGCATCATATATCATATATATGATTTAATTATTATTATTTGTTTGTCATGCATGCATCATATATATGATTTAATTATTATTATTATTATTATTATTATTATTATTATTATTATTATTATTATTATTTGTTTCTAAGAAGAAGAGATACAGAATATATATAGGGAGTGTTATAAGTATATCGAAAACTTAAAATTTTTTGTATTTTTCGCAATTGATATTAATTAATTTTAATTATAAAATATATATAATTAAAATTAATAATTAAAAATATATGAGCATACACTTGATTTTTGATTATATCCAAAACGTTTTCGATTATATCCAAAACGTTTGCAAATATATAGTACAGGCAAATCTAGAGTGTTATACGTATATAGATGTGTACCAGATGATGGTTAGTCTTCTACATACCATTCTTTTGTATATATAGTACAACCGTATATGACGCGTTATATTATTATTTATGACGCTTATGTTGTCCTTAATTTAATTACTTACTTTCTGCACAAATTTAATTTGCAAAACAAAGAATGCAATAAGTTATATCACCTAGCTATATATGCTAGCTGCATCATCCTGCATATACGTACCCTTTTACCTTTTTATATACAGACGCATATGAATATTCGCAGCAACGCTCTATTTACTTTTCGATCAGAATAAATAAATTATTGCATTACTTCATTATTTGTGGTAGTAGACATGGCGCATCATTATCGCGCAAAGCGACAAAAGGAGAAAAAAAGATATCCAAGAAACATGATTTTTACATGTCAATTTAATATATACACATAGAAATGGCTGGTCTGGTATAGGTACGAGCTTTTTATCGATCAAATTTGAATAATAACACGTGAATTGAATAAGTTAAAAATAAAAGTGATTTTATAGAAGTTGAATCAATTTAGTTGATAGAAAGATTTATAGGCGCGTATACTATATCACTTCATCAATTATCGGTAACTAACTAACTAAGGTGCAAGAGAAAATATTAATGGTATTAAATTGAAATTTTGTTAGTTAATTGAAACTATATTATTACATATATAAGAGGTTGAGTTTATATAGCAGCAATTTGAAAAAATAACTAATTAACTAATCAGGATGGCAATATGGACAAATAAAGATCGACTGCCTCATCATCCTCATGCTTACTTCTTCTTTTAAAGAAATGATATGTATGTATTAGAATTTCTAGGATGAAAGATATAGAATTTAAATAAAAAGAGAAAAAAAAAAGTTGTATAAAATTCAAACAAATTAAAAGAAAAACTTATAATAAGAGATATAATTATTCATATATTTTATTTTTTTATTCTGTAATTAAATCTTGCACATGATGATGGTATATGATTTTTTTTATTATTATTGTACTTTTTTTTCTAACAAATATCGACTATATATATATAACTTGGTCAATACTTTAACTAAATGATGGGATTTGCACCAATGCACCATGCCAAATATAAAGTATTTAATTGTATGCAGAATGTTTATGTTTACAATGTGATGAACAAGTTAAAGAGGGAAAAAAGGGTATGCAACTGTATATAAGTTTTTACGTGTAGTAAATTGCAATTAATTAAAATTGTTGAAGTAGTATTGTTTTTCTATTGGAAATAAATAAATATATTTATTGCTTGGTTTTGTTTTGATGTATATATAGAAACAGGAAACGGAAGTAATTATAGTAATTAGCCTAAATAAGAAGTAAAAAGATCGAGAAGGGCAACATAATGAAGTAATGATTAATGTGTTCTGATTATTTCTGAATATTGCATCATCATATTTGGTCCTTGAAGATCCATGAGACGAAGAATTCTCGGATGAAAATACATTGATGATCAGCAAGCTAAGACAGCAACTAACTCATCATAATAACATGGAGGGTGGTAACTGCATGCAGCCAGCAAAGTTAAATGACTCTTGGCGTGGTGGCAGCAATAATAATAATGCTGCATCTTCTAATAATTCAATTCATCATCATCAGTAGTGTTCTCTGTCTCAACTCTGATCTGTGCATGCATGCATGCTTATTACTTATTATTATTATTTTTATTAATGCGAAATATATATCATGAGTTGATAGTCTCTAGTCTCTAGAATGTATATGTACTTTTAGTAAGATGATGATAATGCTATATATGGAGATTAATTAATTAGATTTATTTTGTCCTTAGAACGTAACGAACTTTCTAATTTCCCAAACAAAAAGCATTTCAGTGTTACGTTGTACCTAAAGTAGGCGCAGCTCATAATTGTACGTTTTGTGTGAAAGTATATATGCATGCTATATTGGTACGGTATATAGTTGCCTAATTGGTATACACTCTTATATTTTTTGTTCTACTAATTCAATAATTCAATAACGAGTAAACATTCATCCTCGCCTAAAGATTTTTGATTTGGACAAATCCACCTCTAATGATTTAAAAACTTCAATTCGGACTTTAGTTATATAAAAATTATGATAAATAGACCCTTAAAAATGATTTATGAAGTTAAAATTTAGGATTGATAAACTGGTTTTAAAAGCCTATTTGTTCCAATTTTTAAATGGTTAAGGGTCAGATTGAGGTTTTTAAATAATTAAGGATGAACTTGTCCAAATTAAAAATTGTTAAGGCCGAATTGAATATTTATTATTCAATAATTTATTATTAAACTTTTAAATATAGTTATTTATACATTTTGAAAATCTATTTCATTGCATGCTCTGAATAATAAGACCAACCGCATGAGCAATGCTCGTCCAACTAAAAACTAAAGTGTTGTCAAGTTTCAATAATAATTTAACCAGTATTTTCTAGTTTAAATCATGAAAATTTTTAAACGTTATTCTCGCTAAATAACTTATGAATTTCATATGTAGTTGCTGGAATTAGCAGTTTAAGGTTAAATGCTCCATACTTAATTATTAAATAAAAAGTGTTGCACATTTTCTTACTTAACAAATCTTAGTTTTTTATTTACTATATTTTAATATATCAAATTATCAATGAATCAAAACTAAATTTTAACTTATGTTTTAAAGTTGAACTCATTAGATACCAACGGTTTATTTTTTGAAAAATGAAAATGAAAAGGAAAAAAAAAAGTGGGGAGGCTGCGTGGCATACACCATTACACCGTATACCGTATAGGTTTGGTGCCATCTTGTACGGTTTCTGTAAGTAACAGTAATAACTAATAAGCTGAATTCTCAACCATTAAAATCAAAGCATTCACTGTGGTAGGGGTCACCTATCCTTTATTTACCACTACATGTTTTCACCTTTTTTTGGCCCCTCATCGTTACTGATTTAATCTAATCTAATAATAATAATAATAACAAAGTGAAAATTACAGGAGAGATCAGAGGAAGAAGGACGAGTTAACAAAAAACAAAAATAATAAAAAATTGGAGCTGTAGTTTTCACATCAAGGCACAGGAGGGTGGGTGTGCCATCATAGTGAATTAGTGATCCCTGAAATCCTCCATAAATTGTATGTAACGTTTTTACTGCATCAAATTTAGAATCCTAGTTATGAATTATAAGTAACATATCTTAATTCTTTTATCTAACGAAAGGACCACTATACTAACAATATCTAATTATTGTTCTGACCAAAACTATCGCACAGCATGATAATAATAATCTATCATTGATTTTCTAGTAAATATCATTGGTTCATTTTCGGTTCTGAATTCTATAATAATAAAACTTATTATAATACTAAAATGATTGATTTGAAATTTGTTAATCACTAGTTTAAGTGTTTATTATTCTATATTTTTTTCTCTTTTTATCCCCTTTTCTTTTGCCTATTCCATGTAGAAAAGGAGAAAAACCCAATAATGAACACTTTTTTGTTTTTTCGTTATTTTTTACATTTTTAACCAATATTAATTAATTTTTTACATTTTTTATCACTAAAAATATTGAATCTCACATTCTTGAAAAAAAAAAAAAAATTATACTCACATTGTCGCGTATTAGGCCAGGAGGCTTCACAGTTCACACGGTTACTTTAAGTCTTTAAATCTCCGAAAGCAATAGGACAAAACAAATTTTATTTGTGACTAATAGCTAGGACAAAACAAGTTAACAACAGCTCATTTTTAATTTAGTATTTTTGTTAGTATCCTAATTTTTGTGTTTATATCATTTGTTAAAACATAGAAAGCAATTTTTTAAAAGTATTAACAAAAACATTATTTCCACACTAATTTAATTATTCAGTATGTATGTATAAATATATATAATTTAAATTATCTTTAATATGTATTTTATATTTTTAATAAATATCATAATTGTAAAAATCGTGTCAAATTGGTCAGTCGGATCCAAAAACCGAACTCCTGATCAGTTCGATAACCAAAAAGGATCGCACTTGCAAAAAAACCGAAATGAATTGTATTGTAAGGCGGGTGGTTTTGATAAAAATCAGTGACTCGGCTAATTCTAAAAAACCGGGTCGCACCAGAATTTTTAAAACTCTTTTCACTAAACAAGTAAACAACGCTGTTTTGCGCTGGTTCATATTAATTATTGCTTCTTAATTGTTATAAAAATGTGCTGATTTTTTTTCCTTTTGTTATTACTTGTTAATTGTTATTGTATTTTTTAGGGTGTTTTAAGGATTAAGACTTTATCACAAATTTTTGCTTGTTATGTGGATTAAACACATGTGAATTTTTTTTCCTTTTTGGTAAGCAACACATGTCAAATTTTAAAATTAAGTTTTTTTATAAATTATAATTTTATTTATTTGATATTGGTTTAAACATTCAATCAATGATTCAACGGTTGAATCTTTAAACTAATAGATCAATATTCTAATTGATATGATTTTTACAACTATGATATGTATTTTAGAATAACGTTATTCACACATCTTTTAGTTATTGTTTCATAAATCGGACCAGACATTCGGTTCTACCGGAAAAATCGGGAACCAATCCTTTAGCCAGTCTGCTCCTTTAAGAAAAATCAGTTGGCAGAGGACCTGTGGAAAATCGGTCGAACCGGAGGTTAACCGGTTAAAACAGAACCGGTTTTGGCGGGTTGACTGGGTTTTCAAGAAACAAAAAAACGCCACTAATAGGACGTCGTTTTGCAAAAAAGCCAAAAAAAAAAGAAAGAAAAGAAAAGAAAAAGGAAATCATTTGATTCAGTATGAAATGAATACATTCAACATTCATGATTCATCACAAGAAGTGAAGAACCCTAGTACCATAGCAGCCGCAGATTGCCGCCGTCCGCCGCAACACGCCGCAGCGCCGTCGTCCCTCTTTCGGCAAAGACCCGCAGCCCGAAGCTGCCTCTTCCCCAACCGTCGCAGTCTCGCAGCTCGTCCCAGCCCGCAGCAGAACCGTCGTCGCAACCGGCGGCTGCCTCTTCCGGCGCTGCCTGCAGATGCCTCTTCCCCATCCGTCGCAGCTCGTCCAAGCAGTGGGTGTGAGATTCTCAGTTTACAGCTTTTTTTTAAAATGAATTCTTCCCTATTTTTTTATTTGTTTATTGTTCATTTTTTTTTATTGGAATTCTCCCCTGTTTGTGAGTTGCTGTTAATTTTGTCTGGTGTTAAAATTGGGAATTTTTGGTTATTGAAATTTCATTGATTTGTGTTGTGATCAGTTATTTGATTTTGGAGTAGGATTATGTATTTGTTTGGTGAGGGAGTAGCAGAATGTATAGGAACAGCGTTCAGAAGAGCTTCAGGGCCTTTTGGATATCCATTCATTTGATACTAAGCTTCTCCCTGAGGTTAATTATCTTTTGATTTATGTGATTTTGTGATTGAAATTTAGGTAGTTAATCATTTTTATCTTTTCTTGAGGAACGTAGTTAATCATATTTGGTCATAGACTCATAGTAAATGCTCAAATTTATTCCCCAAATACATTCAGGACATGAGGACATCAAGTTAGTCCTTTTAAGTTATTATAATGTAACATGCCAATTTGGGATTATGTTAATGTCTAAATATATTTATGATGACTAAATTGATATTCTTTTTGAAGATTGATGAACCATATTGGACTAAATCCTTTAAACCATTAATTTGATGCTGCGGATATCTTTATAGGGCTACTTTTTACTGTTTCGCTACTTTGTGGTTTGTTATGAACTTGAGTAATGTTATGAACTTATGGGATGATCTGTTTATTTTAAGGTTCAACAACTCTTTGTTATTTGTATTCCGATAAATTTGAAGATAGATTTTTGTAGTTAATTGTAAACTTTAATATTTGAATTCGTATTTTGGTATGATTATATTTAATAATTTTAATTTTTGCCTTATATTTAAGTAAATTGGTCTGACTCCGGTCGGACTTCGGTCAAACCTCTGAACCAGTCACCTCACCGGTTTTATGAGCGATCCGATGCTCAGAACCTTACTTTTAGTAGACACAAGTTTTACACCCGTATAAAAATACGATTATTATATAGGTGAATTATAAAAAATAGAAGACAGTTAATATATCAATGATCATATTTTATGTGGGTGTCAATTTGATGTCTACTAAAAGGATGTGTAAAAAACGAAACCGTATATTTTATATTGACACGGATTTGCTCACTGAAATTTGGCATATAAGCTAGGATAACTTTAATATGGGTAATGCTATTTGAACAAGTGATATTGATCAACTAAGTGATTTATTTTTATGCTAAATAAATATTATTTTAGTATCAAATAGTATAAAAAATCACTTGATTCAGTTGGCCAAAACCACTTGTTCACGTAGAATTATTGTTAATTATTAAACGAAATAAAAAGAAAAGAAAAAAGTAACTTATTTTGAATTAACAGGAGTGCAGGAAGGAACTCATCCAGGGAGAAAAAGAAAAAGAAAAAAACAAAGAGGGAAACAAGGAAAAATAAAGATTCTGAAAGCAAAAACACAGTGGCGGCAGTGAGCTACGAAAGTTTCAATTTTGAAAGAGAAAACAGAAAAGCAGAATTACGATTGAATCCTTATGGAAGAATCCACCACCTCCTCCTCCTCTTTCTGTAACTTAGGGATCCTTCAATCCCTCTCCGACGATTCTTTATACGAAATCCTCCACTCCTACGATGCTTTTTGCGCCTCCACCCAAACCCTCCTCTCCGCCCTCGACGACCTATCCGCCCGCGCCGACTTCGTTGCCCGTGTTCACTCCCTCTGCAAACATGGCCTCCATTCCCTCGTCCGAGACCACTTTCTTCGCGTTTTGGAGGTACCTCACTTCCATTCTCTCTATTTATTTTGCTGCTAATACTCGAAACCTCGCTTTTTGATGATTCTTATTTTATTTTGTTTGTTGTCGCAGGAAACGTTTGAGAGAAATGGGGCGTCGAGGTTTTGGCGCCATTTTGAGCCCTACAGTAATGTTGCAGGTTTGAACAAGAATGATGATCTCGAGGTGAGTATTTTTGAAATGGCACTGTTCTTTTGATTACGGGAATTGATTTGGATATAGCGTGTAGTAGCTTCTAACTAGTAAGTAAGGAACAGATATTTGATAACTTACCTTAGGTACTGGTATGGTTAATGGTTGTATACTTGTATGTCTTTAGGGGGAAAAAGGGAAAAAAATAAAAGGGTTAATTGTTGACTGGATTGTACTTAGTTGCTAGTGTTGATTCTAGAAACAATTGCAAACAGATTGACAAGGACGAGATTCTGAGTGTGTTGCATAGTGCTTTGGAAGAAATCTATTTGGAGAAAGGGTATCAGGAGAAGTGCTTGTTAATGTTGGTCCATGCTTTCGAATTATACAAGAAGCAGGTGTTGGGGGACACTCGTGATCTTGATGCAGAGAGGAATTACCTTACCACCAAATATCAATGGATCGTTTCTTCTGTACTTATGGCTACGCTTCCTAGGCATTTCCGTGGTGTGTAACGTGTTTATTATTATCTTAATGTTAAATGATGCATTTCATACTATAGGTGAACAATGGATCTTGCCTTTTGTTATTATCAATCACTACTTGATTTGTTTGTTTCTACTTTATGGAATATTTACAGAAAGTCTCTTTATTTTCGGCATCTGCCAAATTTTGCCATGAAATGTAATGTCTTTAGCTACTATACAAGTAACAGGGATTAATTCCATGCGCAATCTTTTCAGCTCATGGTCTCTTTTATATTAATAAAAACATTGTAGTTGCATTTATATAAGTATTGCGTATTAGACATAGCTGGTACCTTAACTTTGCTATTCCTAGATAAGCTTATTATCATTTCTTTTATTTGTCTTGGCTGCACATTTTTACCTTTTGCTACCTTTAGTTATACTGCATTGGTATTTTAAAAGAACACTGGAGGAGTTAAGTACAAGGATGGATGAGGAGTTGCAAGATCATGAATCTCAAAACAAGGATGGCATGGATTTGGACGAAAAAGGGAAAATATGCAATAAGGTTGGCGAAATGGAGGTTGACGAATGCTATAATGAAAGCAGGTGCTCAGAAAACAGTAAACTTGTGAATAGCATTGGAAAAGTTGTTCTTCATCTGAGAAGTCTTGGATTTACTTCTATGGCAGAAGATGCTTATGCTTCTGCTATATTTTTACTTCTAAAGGTGAGAATGTTTTTGGAATCCATAATTTTGCTTGCATGCTTTGCTTTCACCATTTTGCTGAATTTATTTTCATTTGTTTGGTTGGCAGGCAAAAGTATATGATGTAGCTGGTGATGATTTTAGGAGTTCTGTTCTACAGTCTATTCAAAGCTGGATACAGGTTTGTAGTTCTTATCTATCTGCATGTAAAGAAAGATCAAGGTGCCATGCATTATAAGAACCATAATATCAGGCACATGCCACATTAACTATTCCTTAATGTCGGTCCTTTACCTCACAAACTAACCACATTTTTTAAATTAACTATAGGAACTTGTTCTTATGCTATTCCTAATTATGTTCAAATTTCAACTTATTTTTAAAAATCTAGATTGAATGATAATTTTGACTCATTTGAAGATGTGAATTTGGCCCAGATTTTGGTGATAACTTTGACTTACTTGCGGTACTTCTCACCATTCTATTTGCATTTTATCAACGTAGAAGTTGGTATTTTGTTGAAGTGACTCCTCAAATGTTTACTAACCCCCCAATGCATGTACAGTCTTACAAAAATTTATGCAGTATGCAACAAGTTCCTCTCCACTTGTTTTCTTCGCAGCTTTTTATTTTGATTTTTTTTTTGTCAGTCTTGTTTCATCTAAATTCTTACGTAACTGTGATTTCTTTTTTGTTAAAGATACAAATTTATTTACATATATATAGCATGATTCGATTAATAAGACTTTTATGATGTGTTCATTTGGCGAATTATATGTTTTCCAAGAAATTAAATACTTGGACCTGAGTTTCCTATTGTATCAAATTATAATGATTGTACAAAGTAACTACTAAGCGTTGTGGTTGTGAGTAGATGTGTTACTAGTTTTAATGTTGTGAATGTGAATACTTGTTCTGCCACAGTGCATTCTATCTAAAATATATCATTTGTGCATGCAGACCTATGTAGAAACACAAATGCTTTAACAATGCTTACACATGATGTTTTTCTGGAAACATTCAGGCTGTACCTCTCAAGTTTCTGCATGCCCTTCTTGTCTATCTTGGAGATTCTGTTAGTTGTGAGAGTTCTTCTTCAGGTCTCAAATCACCTTTAGCCTCACAACCATCTTCATGCTGTCCTGGAATCGAATCTCCTTCTGAAGGGCTTGTTAGATGGAAGTTGCGGCTGGAATATTTTGCTTATGAAACACTACAAGATTTAAGAATATCCAAGTTATTTGAGATAATTGTTGATTATCCTGAGAGGTAGTTTGTTAATTATAATTCTTTGCTTTCCTTCTTGGCTTTGTTTAGAAAATTAAGTTACCTTGTTATGTCATTAAATTGAATCACATGGTCAACCCCAGCGTTTTGCATACTGCCATTTGTCCTATCATAACAATTTTTTATTAACTTGTCACTAGATCATTGCTTTCATTGTTTTTATAAGTCTTTTGAGCACTTATTTTCTCCTTCTCTCTGCTAATATTTGAAGCTCTCCTGCAATTGAAGACTTAAAATTGTGTCTTGAATACACCGGACAACATTCAAAGCTGGTCGACTCATTTATTTCTGCACTTCGTTATCGCTTGCTCACTGCAGGCGCATCAACCAATGATATATTGCACCAATATGTTTCAACCATTAAA
>JASCZI010181262.1:167202-186623 GCA_036250425.1 Stylosanthes scabra | reverse complement strand
CCCTGCAGGTGTTTTCCTTGAGGCTGTTGGTGAACCAATAAGGGATTATTTAAGAGGAAGGAGAGATACCATAAAATGCATAGTGACCATGTTGACAGATGGGACTAGTGGGAATTCAAGTGCATCTGGAAATCCTGGAGATAGCCTTCTTGAAGAGCTGAACAGAGATGAAGAAATTCAAGAGGATGTTGGTGTTGATGATGATTTTAACACTGATGATAGGCAAGCATGGATTAATGCTGCACGGTGTGTTTACATTCTAGATGGCCAAAAACTGTTCTTTTCATTGCTGATGCATATATATATAATAATAGCAGTATATCTTACTGCTGCCATCTTATAGAAATTTAGATGTTTCTTTTGATGGCCATTTACACAGCTGGCAGCCTGACCCTGTGGAAGCAGATCCACTCAAAGGTAGCAGAAACCAAAGGAAAGTTGACATACTTGGAATGATTGTTGGCATTATTGGTTCAAAAGATCAACTAGTTCATGAATATCGAACTATGCTTGCTGAGAAACTTCTAAATAAATCAGACTATGATATTGACTCAGAGATTCGGACTTTAGAACTCCTCAAGGTACTTAATTAAGAATAAAGTCAGGATGGCTATTTGACTGGCTGGGGAATCATTTTTTTAATATAATTATGTGTGTATTTTCATGTTGATTGTAGTATGTCATTATAAACATTGGTTTAATCCATTATTTCTGCAGATACACTTTGGAGAGAGCAGCCTACAAAAATGTGAGATTATGCTCAATGATTTACTTGGCTCAAAGAGAACCAATGCAAACATTAAAGCTGCCATAAGTCAACCATCTCAGACAAGTAAATTCCTATATCCAATCATTGCCAATGACAATGTTACCTTCTATTTGTGTTAAACTCCTTTTCATGGAATTTTGATGATGCCCTCTCAGGTGGAGACAATGCATTATCCATGGATACAATTTCTGCGACTATCATATCTTCTAATTTTTGGCCTCCAATACAGGTGCACAAGCAATCTTTTATTTTATTATGGATAAATATGAAAGGGCATTCTATTTATATTATATTCATGAAAACTATCACTATATGTTGTATGTACTGTTAACCATCTAACGGTATCCTATTTGCTCACTTTCTAGTACTTTTTGCTTAATAAGAAACCGAAAAGGCGATGATCAGCCCCCTTGCTATTTTTGTTCTTATTCTTCTTAAGTAAATATAACTTCAAATTTGAGCAAACTTTTCATTTATTATACCCATCTTTCCACTTTATCCCCTTCAATACCATGAATTAATGTTCCAAATACACATCTTTAAAGAATTACATCGTTGTCTAGAAAAAAAGCGTCAATTTTCTATTATTAACGTTGAAGAAAATTACAGGATGAGCCCGTTAAACTGCCAGAATCTGTTGACCAGCTCCTTAATGATTATGCGGCGAGATTCCATGAAACAAAAACCCCTCGTAAGCTACAGTGGAAAAAAAGTCTTGGGACTGTCAAGGTCAGTTATTCTCTATATTGTAGTTTTGTTTTTCTCGCTTCAGATATTTAGTGCAGGTTTTTGGACCTTTTGAGTCAGTTTTACTTGTATGCTTTCTCCTGACTTTATATCCTATGGTTTAGTTGGAGTTGCAGTTTGATGATAGGATAATGCAGTTCACCGTGGCCCCTGTACATGCATCAATCATTATGCAGTTTCAAGATCAAAAGAGGTATGCCCAACAATTTATGCATGGCTTTAGTCTTTTATTTTGGATGAGCAATGACACTAAATTTTCTATTTCAGTTGGACCTCTAAAAACCTTGCAGCGGCTATTGAAATCCCAGTGGATGTATTGAGTAGGAGAATACATTTTTGGATAAGCAAGGTAGGTCCAATACAGGCAACATATATGCCTTTTCCCCCCATGGTATTAGTAAACACTACACTTATTTTGCATATGGGTTAAGTCAGACTTATCTTCATCTTCATTTGTGGTTTAACTTCTGATCACTTTTTCATGTTTTTGTTATATGACAAAGCTATGCTTATTTATGTATGATCCTTCCTTTCTTTTTGGCATGACTTAGCCCTAGAAGGTGAATTAAAAATCTTTATGCAAGCTGTTCAATTTAGTGCAGAATTTCGTGATGTAATTAAGTAACTATAAAATATTTGTTTTTAACCATAAAATTTTAGTTTTAGAAGTGAAGATGAGACTAGCAACTAATGGTTATCTCCTCCTGTGCCAGGGGGTCATTTCAGAGTCGGCTGGGGTAGATTCCTCTGATCATGTATACACAATTATGGAAAGCATGGCTGACACAAGTAAGAATGCTGGTAGTAGTGGTATGCAGGAACTTCTAGGGGGCGATGAGGAAGAAGAAAGATCTGTGTCCTCTGTGGAGAATCAACTTCTTAAAGAGATGACTGTATATGAGGTATGTGAAGTAGAATTGATTCTTATTCTTTGAATGGTATTAGCCAATGCCCGATAGTCAATCAATAACTGATGATAAGAAAATCAGAAATAGATTGGCAATGCATCTAAGTGGGAAATCTAACCCTTGTATTTGCATGGCAGAAATTCATCATGGGCATGCTCACAAACTTTGGTAGCATGGCACTAGATCGAATTCACAATACCCTCAAGGTAAAAAACAGTGCTTTAATGTGTATATCACTATTTGGACTTTGATAGCTTGACTACTTATATTTATTATATGATTTTATTACTGCAGATGTTTTGTATTGCTGATCCCCCATATGACAAGTCACTCCAACAGTTACAAAGCTTTTTATCAGGTTTAGTCTCTGAGGAGAAATTAGAGTTTAGGGATGGAATGTACTTTCTAAAGAAGTAACGTGCTTTCACATTATGAGATTGCCATGCAATCATCCCTTGCTTCCTGAGTTTTGAGTTGACTAAAAAAGGTGAAATTGCGAAATCTTTCTCATCCTCTCGTGTCTTACAAAGCGTTTGATTCTTCAAACAAAACCATAAAAACAAGGTAGGTAGACTCTTAAACGAAGCTCTAATACGCGGGCGGGGTAGGGATATTGTGGGAGGGAAAAAAAAGGCTAAAATATTTAATTGATTTTGAATTTCTTCCAATTCTCTTTTGGGTGAAAAAAGTTCCCTTTTTCTTTTTATTGTTTCAATGCTCTTCTTTCTTTAAAAGCTAATTTAGTAATAACCAATAACTTTGTAGTTTTGACATTTTTTAAACAAATTCTCCTCTAATCACTAACTGGTCTTTAATTATATTTGAAGAGGGATGCTGAACCTTCCAAAGGTTCCAAAGGTTGGCAAATGTTCAAGGGTAAAACACCAGTAAAACACAATTTGGTGTCGGTCAACCCTCTATATTTAGGAACAAGAAATCACTTTGAAAATAAAAAATCTAAATACGATGAGTAAATATAAAGTTAATTAATTTTTTTAAAAATACATATGTTAAAATAATTTATTTATTTAAAAATTAAAAAATAGGGCAGCACCAAAAAAAGAAGGCGACTAGATATTAATTATGATATACATACATCGTATAAAGAGTATTAAAAAGTCATAAAGTAAGTTCGACCGTTACAGAGTTAATGTTTTGAAATAGCAAAAAAAAAAGAAAGAAGCTCCATTTCAAAAGAAACAGAACAGAAATGGCAGAAGATGAGTATACTCAGCAACTGAGGTCCAAAGCAACTGAGCTTTTCCTCAGAGAAGAATGGAAGGAATCCATTGACGCCTACTCCAACTTCATCTCTCACTGCACCCACCACAAATCACTCTGCATTGCCCTCTGCAACCGCGCCGAAGCCAGTTCTCGCCTTCGCCACTTCCATTGCGCCTTGCAAGACTGCGATCGCGCTTTGCAGATCGATGCAACGCATTTCAAGACCCTACTATGCAAAGGTAAGATCTTGCTCTCCCTAAATAGGTATTCACTCGCACTTGAATGCTTTAAAACAGCTTTGCTTGACCCCCAAGCTGCTGCCACCTCCGAAAACCTAATTGGGTATGTTGACAAGTGCAAAAAGTTTGAGTTTTTCGCGAGGACTGGCTCCTTGGATCTCTCCCATTGGGTTTCCAATGGCTTTCAAGGGAAGCCTCCGGAGCTTGCAGAGTACATTGGTGCGGTCGAGATCAGGAAATCGGATATCAGCGGCCGCGGCCTTTTCGCAACCAAGAACATCGATGCAGGGTCGTTGATCTTGGTCACCAAGGCAATTGCAATGGAGAGGAGTATATTGGCAGGTAAGGATTTAAGCGAGGATGCACAATTAGCAATGTGGAAGAATTTCGTTCAGAAAGTTGCTGAATTTGCAAGGAAATGTCACAAAACCCGGGATTTGATTGGTAAATTGTCAATTGGGGAAGAAGATGAGGAAGAACTTGAGGTTCCTGATATAGATTTGTTTAGGCCTGAGCATGTTGGAAACGTGGATTCATGTGAGACAGTTGATATGGAGAAGTTGCTGGCCATTTTGGATGTGAATTCACTCACTGAGGATGCTGTTTCTGCCAATGTGTTGAGGAAGAACAATGATTTCTATGGTGTTGGATTGTGGTTGCTACCTTCCTTCATCAATCATTCATGCTGCCCAAATTCGCGGCGATTGCACGTTGGGGACTACTTAATAGTTCATGCCTCCAAGGATCTTAAGGCCGGAGAAGAGATCACTTTCGCCTATTTAGATCCGCTTAGTCCTCTGAGCAAGCGAAGGGAGATGTCAATGACTTGGGGGATTCAATGCAAGTGTAAGAGGTGTAGATTTGAAAGTGATGTTTTCGCCAAACAAGATATTAAGGAGATTGAGATTGGGCTTGAAAGAGGGATGGATGTTGGTGGCGTGGTTTATAAATTGGAGGAACACATGAAGAGATTGAAGGTTAGGGGAAAAGAGAAGGCCTATCTGAGAGCTTCATTTTGGTCCGCATATTGTGAGGCTTATAGGTCTGATAGGTCTATGAAGAGGTGGGGAAGGCGGATTCCGGCGATGGATGCCGTGGTCGATAGTGTGGTTGATGCTGTGGGAGGGGATCATAGGTTGCTTAAGATCATGGTGGAGGAGTTGAAGAAAAATGGCGGCAGTGGCAGCAGCCTTGTGGGGATGGAAAAAGCTTTGAAGCTAGCAAGAGATGTGTATGGGAAGGTAGTTAAAAAGCAAGCAATGAAGACACTTATTGAGTTCTGCATTGGTGATTGAATTGGGATGAATAAATTAGGTTTCAGCTATAGATGTTCTGTATTTGTTTTCCTTCTCATGGTTTTGGTGCCTTATTAGCTTTAAGCCCTTGTTGTTTTTTTAATCATGAGCAACTCAAGTTGTCATGGCTAACCCCAATGTTATGAAACTATGAATTTCATTTTTATTTATTAGAAGTCTTCATCTTGCTTCTGCTAAAATCAGTCTAGCATAGAGTGCAAATGTTTTGTATTATTTTGCATTTGCTCACTGATTCTATAATCTATATTCCATACACAGAGGGCTGATATGTTTACTTAATGAAAAATCAGTGTTTTGACACATAGGATTTGATATTGTGATCTGTAATCACTGAGTTGATGGATGCCTTAGTGATTTGTGTTTGCACAAACAATGTAGGAAGTTGCAAGATTAACTTTGTATGTTGTTTCTCAATCAAAAGTTCAAATTTGTAGCACCCTTTTATCACTTGTCATAACCATTATGCTGTTTAAGTTGCAGTTGTGAGGCTACCATGTAAAAGTAGAATCCCATAGAAATATCCCAGTGTCACAAATACTTAACTCTCAAATGTTAGCTTAATCTGGGTTTGCTTCCGGGTCGGGCATGTCCGACCCTATCCATGAAAAACCTCTGATCTTGGCATTAAAAAAATCTCATTAAAAAAAAATACAACTTTTTTTTATTTATAAAAACCATTTAGTTATTATCCATACCCGTTACCGTTAGAAGACAAAATCTTTTGTTTTCATCCACACCCGTTACAATTAAAAGACAAATCTTAATGCATGATTGCTGAATGTCATATCATATGTACATCTTATCTAGCTAAGAGAAGAACAAGATGAGACATTGAAAGGTAATTAATCCAATCGTTGATGATTAAAAGATGATAATCTAATCCTATTAACTAGGTAGGTGTGGTCCTAATCATGTGAATGTGATGAGCTCAAGCCTCCAGCCTCAAGGGGAGTTGACGGTCTTAAATTCAAGCATGCGGGTGTGGGGCCACTTATTACTTATGTATCGCTACCTAGTTAGTTGGTTTTCATGTCAATCCTAAACTAGAAAGAATATACCATCAAAATTTTCAAAGCAAATTCAGACATGACAACATTATATATGTTATTCCACAATTCGAGCAATGCTACTACTTTGGATCATTGACTTTCAAACCAACCTCAACATCTTAATATCTCACGTGACCAACTTTCATTACTCTCATGACAACACGAAATTTCCATCAATTTATCTCACTGTAGCATAAACCATTACTCTCCATGTTGGCATTTATTTATTTATTTTTGGTGGTGATGAATATATATCTTTAATTTATTTATTTAATAATAATAATAAGTTTAGTAGTGCTTATCCTTAAAGTCCAAATAAAGTTTCGGAAACGACACACGTCACTTGTCTAAGTGCGCACTTCATGCCTATCTTCTTCCCTCTTTAATGATTACTAATCAATAATTACTGTATTTAACTAATTATTACTATAGATAGTAGTAGGAGGATTTTTTTTTGGGGTCAATCAACGTCATCCATAAACTCAGAAGAAGAAAGAAAGAGAGAAAGAAAATAGGATGAAGTTATTTTGACTGATGTCTTCAAAAACATTAATCATTATTATATAGAATTTGAATTGCGTATGCTCCTAAAATAATCCAAAAAATAGGCATTGAAGACGAAATTATATAATGTTCACACTAGCTAGCTAATAAAAATAAATAATGTTTGAACCACGTTTAAAACTTGTATATACTTCCTTCTGAATGTGACCATTTTTCCATAGAATGGTTATTAAGAAAATGATCCAAAATTAAAGGATTGCTACTTGCTAGTGCATAGTGCCTAACCAGCCGCTTAATTAAAAGAACTCAGATCAAACATATGCATTATTTTGCTTTAGTTTTGATGTGGTTGTGAGTTGTGACCACTCATGAGTCGCCACACGTAGTAGAAAAGGAAACACGTACATTTTCCAAGGTCCCAATAATCCATTCTAAAAAGGAAAATAATTTCGTCATTGCTGAGTTCATATATTCATTTGCACTAACACAACACCGCTTATTATTACTACTTTATGCTTTCAAGATTATTTCCGTGGACTAAAACAATGATTATCGGTTTGTCCAAATCATTCTCAATACAACAACTTCAGAGATCCAACAATTCAGAAAATGCTCTGCTGACTGACCGACTGCTGCATGCACAATTTTAATAATAATAATAATATGCAATTTATTATGTATATATTTATATTTATATATTCCAAATAATATTCCAAAGTGGGTGGAACTAGTTGAATTCAATGGAAATGAAAGCCAATCTGGATAAAGACGTGGTTTGTTCAGATTCAAAGAATGAGAGATAATGTACCAAAAAGTTTTTAGAATTAGTAAAACATATCTAACATATGATTGAACTATACTACTATGGTCCCCTCCCCCAAATGGATGATGGCAAGCCATAACCAGGTGACTAGGTCATTTCCATCAACCAATTAAATCCATGCAACTTCACAAAACGACAAAGGCAGTCCAGAGATAAAAGGGGGCACACATCTCATTGCAAACAGTTCAAAGTTCAAACTCAAATCAAATCAAATAATAAGAATGGAAGTAAGTAAAAGTTGTGAACTACCACCAGGGTTTAGGTTTCACCCAACAGATGAGGAGCTAATTGTGTATTACCTTTGTAACCAAGCAACATCAAAGCCCTGCCCTGCTTCCATCATCCCTGAAGTTGATATTTACAAATTTGATCCATGGGAGTTGCCTGGTATATACTATATCATCATTCATCAACACTTTCATCTTAGTTATATATATAATATGTTATATGTTATTATGGAATGAATGAATATAGGTAAGGCAGAGTTTGGTGAGAAGGAACGGTACTTCTTTAGCCCAAGAGACAGGAAGTATCCCAATGGGGTTAGACCAAACCGTGCAACAGTTTCTGGGTATTGGAAGGCCACAGGAACAGACAAGGCTATTTACAGCAAGTGTAAGCATATTGGTGTCAAGAAGGCTTTGGTTTTCTACAAGGGAAGACCTCCAAAGGGTATCAAAACTGATTGGATCATGCATGAGTATCGCCTTCTTCAACCATCCACTAACAGGATTACTGGATCCATGAGAGTAAGACTCAAATCTGCATCATTGAATCATGTCAATTTTGGTTTTCACAACTCATATGCTAAATTCTTTTCTTTCTTTGTTTTTTCATCAGCTGGATGATTGGGTCTTGTGTAGGATCTATAAGAAAAAGCATGCAGCTAAAGCATTATTGGATCAAGGAGAGGAATACCCAACAACAGTCCAGATTAATCTGAATGCATCAACCAGCAATGATCATGAAAAGGAGTTGATGATGATGAAGAACCTTCCAAGGACTTGTTCCCTTACTTATCTTTTGGACATGAATTACTTTGCTCCAATCTCACACCTCTTATCTGATGGATCCTATAACAACTACTCATCATCAGCCTTTGAAAATTTTCAGCATGGCAATAATGTTGATGACAACATTGGAATAGTAGACCCCTTTGTGAAACCTCAAATGTTTGAAATGGATGATAACTATTATGCTCAAGATTCTGGCAAGAGCCAAGTGATGAAGCAAGGGAATGATCTAACAGGATATTACTAATCAATTACTAAACAAAAGAAAGAAAAAGAAATGTTATATTGTTTTAGATTAGAATTGATGTTAAGTGTCATCTTCATCTATAAGATAATCATGAAGATTCCAATTAGTATGTCAAATGTGTCATATCACAGAAATGGAATTTTCAAATAGAATTTAATATTCTAGTTCACATTGACATGGTTCACATTATCTGATTCTCTGATCTGTACATAAGGACAAGATTCTTATTGGTTCTTAATTCAAGTTACAAACTTATGGAAATAGTTTAAATCAGGTTCTTGAATCAAGCTTTGTTAATAAATTATAATCACACACTCAGATTTTACACACAGACATTCATATTGAGAGTTATGCAGACATTCCACTCTTTTAGAACAATCCAAATTCAGAGTTTCTCTTTAATATATAGACATCAGTGCTTGCTTATAGATATTGCTGACAAGAGAATGAGAATCATGAACAGAATCACTGCCATGAAAGAGCCGATCACTGAACCAGAAATTCGCTGGCAGAAGTAGTTGTATTGCTGGCAGATAGGGAACCAGTTGGCACTTGGATTGCCACGGTGGGCCAGGAATACTATAGCAGCGGCCGCGGCCGCTCCGGTTGTGAGAAGGCCAAACATAATCTTCACAATTTGGACAACAAAACTACTTCAGTGAATCCATTGGATAAATTAACATAGAAAGTTATAAGGTTCAATTCAATGTGTTTTACCGTATCAAGAAGCACCATGAGGATCCTACTTTTGACTGCAGAAGTAGTCAGTATGTGGAAGAATGAGAGGGCAAGTGAAAGAACCAAGTAGGCACATACAATAGAGTTTGACAACACAAAGAACCTGAAATCAAATCACAAATCCTCATTATGCTAAACACTTGTTTGATTTGTTGAAAGTGAAACAGGTACTTACACAAAGGTGGGAAGGTCTTCAAATACTGCCCTGAATTTAATAAACTGTGTTCTGAATGGAAGTGTTTCCCTTGCTGTTCCCATACTCAGGGCACTTCCAAGTGTGGAAATGGCTGCAACAATTCTCAGTAGAAAATCTATTACTGACAGCACTCTCTTCATCCTTTTACTTGGCTCAACAACTTCTTTTGGAGCTTCACCAGACTCAACTGAACTCACCTTCATTCTTTTTTCTATTTGAGAGTGATGCTTGTTGATTCAACTATGTTAGCAACAAGGAAGTTGAACACATTTATATACTTGAAGAAAGCACAAAACATTGAACACTGATGATGTTAGTATGCTACATTAATTTTAGTATATCACATAAATTATATGAGAAGGAAAATGCTATAGTGGATTAGGTGATAGCCAATATGATGCTGCTTACATCTTCTGCGGTGGAACATTCACATTTTCATCTCAAAACAATAATCTATTTAGCTACATAAGCCTAATTTTAGTATTCAATATACATAATTGAAGCCAAGAATGACGTTTTCTTTCTACTTTAGAATAGAGTGCCATACCTTATACTTACACCTCACAATGAGAAATGTTAGCCCCCTTACTTTGAACTTTGAAGTTAGAGTCACTTGCTGAAAAAATAATGAATACCAAAGAGTACAAAATTATCCATTCTAGTTCACCAATATGAATTTTTTGGCAAAACAAAGATACATAATTTTCCCCCCTGTTCTCTGATTTCTCACCTTGTTTCTATTATTGTCCATACTAGCATGTTAATTATACTAAAATATATAATATATAATTGCATTCCTTTCTGTTAGATGATAGATAGTAACGTTATTAAGTGAAAGGGAAGCATGCTTGTGAGGGAAAAATAAATAGAAAGAAAAGTAGTATTAAATCATGGTGTGATATATGTGTAGTACAAATGAGGTTAGCATTTAAGAAAATTAATCTCTAGTGGTTTTGGTAAAGGCTAAAGTATAATAATTATTGTGACAATAACCCAGGTCTAGATTAGCATTCCCTGCTACAAGACAATTAACATGATCTCACACTTGAAGCCATTTGGATTTTGGAATAAAAAATATGTCGGCATCAATAAGCACCTTAAAATAAAGTAGCAAAGTTCTGTGTGTGGTAATTTCCACGTTAAAATAATTTTAAATGAGACAAGGCAACAATAAGCACATTGTCTGTGCTTTCTTTGTAATAATATTTCTTAAATGTTAATAAGAACCTGTGTTAATTATTACCAATTGTATGCATATAAGAACTGTACCACTTCAATTTATATAAACTAAGTGTTGCTATCTCTCGTAATGATATTATTTCCTTACTTAATATATTTAATGCATGTCATTGGCATCTAAATACAATTCTTAATATATATATATATATATATATCGTCTCTCGTAATTTGTATATGTTATTAATTAATTAATGTCTACTCTGTGTAAAAGTAAAGAAACTATTGATACTAAATTTTGTTTATTATTTTTATCTCTGAAAATAGGTAACACATTCTCACTCATTCATATATTCAAATTTTATTGTCTAATTTAATTAGACTTAATTTAAAAAGAATTGTACCTATAACATTTTTTGTTAACTCTTGTTACTCCTTACTCCTTACTATATGTCTTACAAAAAGACAAACACATACACCTACAAAAATTAAAGAAATCTTTCTTGATAATAATAGAAAGTGATTGAATATACCGGTTAACTTTACATAAATATAAAAAGATCAAGTTCAATTAATACACTTAACATTTATATTTATAATCCTTTTTCAAATTACATTGTTCTTATGAGTCAATTTGAATAAAAAGACATTATACCATGTAAATATTATAAATCACACAATATTTTAAAATTTTAATAAATGCAAATGAGGCATGTACTATAGAATAGAGGGATTAGTCAGATACTTATTGATAATTTAAAATTCATATTAGCCTTCAATATAAAAGAATGAATATTAAAGTTTTTAGTTAAGTCTTTTTAGCAAGTTTTTTGTTGTTTTTTTTTAAAAAAAAAAAATTGAAAAGTGAGAATGTTGAAATGTAGAGGATGAAGAATAATAATAATTATATTGGGAAATGGCATTATTGTCACCTAAAATGAAGGTTTAAAGCTTAAACTTGAAAGTTAGATAAAGTTTAAGTGGGGTTGTGGCGGTGGAAACGCTGCGTTTTGAAGGTGATCAAGAAAAGGTGGGTGGGTTGTGGTGGGTGCCAGCTGTGACACTCAGATAGTTAGTAGTAGTTGGTACTTCCGCCACCGCCGTCTCCTTTCTCCGTCGAACCCCTTCCACTTCCTCTTCCCACGACTTAATTAGGGTTTCTCCTCATCAATCTCTTCAACACTCAATCGCTGCCACAAGGTACCTTCATATGCTTCTCTTCCTAACCAAAAAGGGAAAAGCTTTCTGCTTTTCTTTACTCAGTTGGTAGTTTATTTTATTTGAATTTACTCTTCTACATGCGGTTTGGTTCTGATGTTTCCTACATAGGGTTGTTTTTTGTGATTTCAGTGTCTGCATGACCATTTGTTTGGATAAAATAGCTTTACTTATGTATTTTGTTTCTTGTCAATGCTTTACACTAGTTAGTTGTGTTGAATGCCATTGATTTCTCTTTCCCTACTGCAGGATTTTTACTTTGGTCTTCTTAGACATGCTGAAGATGAAATCTTTTTGATGTGTTAACTTATGATTGGTATGCTGGCAGTTTGCACAATCACAAATTGCAGCATAGTTTCCAAGTTTTTTGTTTATGTCATGTAATTACCTGAGTTGAATGCTAAGCATAGGTTTGGTGTTGGGAGCATTCAGCATTGGCTTATTATAGTGATATTCTGAAAAGATAGTTAAGACGGGGTCACTTTGTTGTGTGGCTTCAAGGCCACATGGATCAAATGCAGCCAGCAGGGACTGGTCTGTGGGTCCTCATGAACCCTACTGGCGGACGAATACCAGCTATTCACCGCCTCCATCTAGATGGGATTTCAGATTCCAGTCCGAAGGGCTTTCATACGGTTTGCATGATGGTATTCAGCTCTATGGCTCTTCTACGTCGTCAAATGGGAAAGACAGTAGGGGGTGGGTTAGTGGCAACCACCTATATGATCTTCATTATTCTGCTTCTGATGGTACCGGGGCTTTTCTTAGTAGTCCGTCTGACCTCTCTCAGGGTCCTCAGTGGACACCTCCAGCAATACAGGAAATAAGCATTAATGATTATGAAACTCCAACTAGGAGAGGTAATACTGAAATCTCCACATTAGCTTGTTATAGATATGCATACATTACTTTAAGTGTGCTTCTTTGAAGTTTAATGGTGGACTTGTTCTGTACTTCTGTCATACTACTCAACTAGTGTTTTTCCCTATACATTATGCATCTATGTATATGTTTAAAGTGTTTTGTATGTCTTGTTTCATTCGCAATTTTACTATATTGAAAAAATGATACTTGAAAAAGATATTTGCCACTGAGGGTGATGTCTGTGAAATTATAATTTAAACTCGTCTCTATACTCTATGTGAACATACAGTTTTTATTTTGATTATGTCTACACATGTCATAACCTATCTATTTTCTCCTGATTCTTCTATTTGAGATTCATTTAATCATCAGAAGCCTTCCCTTCTCTTGTAACTTATGTTGCATATGAGTATGTCGTCCTTCCAAAAATGTCATGCTTGTCTCTTGGTTCACACTGGAAACAGTTTCTTGGAGTCGATTCGCAAATTACAAAATAAATTTGTGCTTCCAGATGAACTTATTCTGTTTCACTAGTTGCTGTTAAACATTGAAGTGTACAATTTTTGGAACTTGTAATATTTCTTTCTTGCTGCTTTGTTGATTGTTTCTTTTGCTGACTGAATTCACTAGGTCCTTCACTGACCCAGATATCTTTTACACGAAACAAGGAGGTAATTTCTTTTAACTGAGGAGTGTCTGCTTAACAGTTAGTTGTCTCTTGAGAAGTAGGCTAACAAACTTAGATATATACAGGGAACTTCTGAAGATCCAGATAGTGTGGGCTCAACCTCAACCCAGTCAGAGAGCAGTGAGTCTGAAACAACTACCAAATCACGATTGTTACAAAGGAACTTCTCTAAACACTGTTCTTTCATCTCCAAACCCATCTATCCTTTCTTGTTTCCTGACATTTCTCCTGCTAGGGAAGCCCTTGATCCTGCAGTTGCAAGTTCTTCTGAGTATGATGCTTCTAATCCACTCAGAGATGTCCAGCGATGGAGTAGTGCTAGCAGTACTCTGGATCTTTCTGAGGTTTCTGAGCTATTTCAATCAGAAACATGTGGCCGCCCGCATATCCCTTCGGATGGATCCAGGTGCAGCTTGTGTGAAAGACTTCTATCACATAGGTCGCCTTGGAGTACCCGTCGCATCGTGAGAAGTGGAGACATGCCTACCACTGGAGTTCTTCCTTGTTGTCACGTGTTTCATGCTGAGTGTTTGGAGCAAGCAACTCCAAAGACACAGAAAAGCGATCCTCCTTGCCCTCTATGTGCCCGATTACCGGGCAATGGTTTTCCAAGGCTTAGACCATTTGGTGAGGATGGACCCTCAAGGCCTTGGGGCTGTGCCCAGGGGGTTAATAGTGTTGAAGGGCTTGGGCATGCACCCCCACGCAACACAATGTTCTTACTCAATCGAAACTTAAGTAAAAAGAATCTTTCTTTGAAGGGAAATTTAGCCAAGTAGAAAGCATATTTATTTGAAGGGAAATTCATCTGAGGAGGTTCCATGCAACGCCCTTCATCTCAGCAGAATAGGCAGCACTTGGTTGCTCAAAGGCGTTTCCATTTTCCTGGAACAAGTGTACTTGGAAGCATGAGAAGTTTTAATTTTGAGGGTATGTTTGGATAGGGATAATAATGGAATGAAAATTTTTATTGATGAGTTTGAGATGTAAAATTATATAGAAAATTTTCACCCCATTAATACCCGGAACCAAACATACTGAGAATGTGAAACCATTGTTTCCCTCCCACTTTAGAGAAGCGGAAATTGATGAGAGATTCTTAAGCTGAGGTTTTGTTGTATAGATTGATATGTTGTATGCTTGTATCCTTTCTCCCTTGAAATTCTGATGTTGTATCTTAATCTTATGTGTATTTAAATTTGATATGGATATATTGCATTATTTGCGGGATATAGTGTTTCTTTCATGGTGTCTGTTCAGAGTGGTTTTATAAATACTTTATCTCTTGATGGACATTGTGGGCGTCTAAGAAATAACAATGCTGCAAGCTAAGCTAGAAATTGTGTTAGAATTTAAATGTCCATCCACTTTGCTTAAGAAAGCATGCTCTATGATAACATGAAGAGAAGTAACTAAATAATTAAATTTGCAATGTCAGTATCAAAAATAAATTACTGGCCAATTCCATCAATACTGCTAACTTTGTATATATACAAGATACATGGAATATTAACACGCGAATGCTATCCATAACAAGTTGATAAAGATAACTAATTATATGTAATCCCATTTGATCTTTCAAATAATGTCCCTGTCAACTGTCAACTCTTATTACTATATAAGCTTTGATTTAGTTTGATTTTTCTTTTGGACAGATTATTTGTTTTGGGACATATGACAGACTTTAATTATTCATTTAGATTAAGAAAAATGCAATGCTCAAATTACAAGGCGGTAGCTTGTGGGCCGATAATAGTCGTACATGGCCCAATCAAATTAAACAAACAACGACTAACTACAGAATCCATGCCCAACAATTTGTTTTCTTTAACACTTTAAAAGAGAGTCCAAGTAAAAACCAAAAAATAAAAAATAGAGAGTGTAAGTGTTTTTCTTCTTCGAAGATTACATAAGAGAATATAATTTCGACATATATATAAACCTGTTATTATTTATTTTACTCAATTAAATCGCGTCCGTAGACATTTATTTAATTAATAACTATAAAGAAGGAAGTTTTTATAGATTTTTCACCTAATCGCTTTAAACAAGGTGGACACTTTTTTTTCCCCCTTATTTTTTAACTAACACAAGTCATTAAAAAAAAAAAAAACAACACAAGGAAACACTTTTTCAAAGATACAACTTCCTTTCCTAGTTTCAAAGCAAATCGTACATTGTTTTCTATGCAAATGCTGCTGGTTTGACTTTGACCAAGGGTGCATATGCATGGAGTATGGATATATATCTAACTAAGTATAACTAACATTATATATTACTCTGTCACACATGGTATCAATTATCAAAAGGGATGGGTAATAAAACGGTCTCCCACCTTGTAGGAATATATAATTAAGGTATATTTAGCACTATTCTCTGTTCACGCGCAATGAACAACTCATTTGGCTAAGTTTTGAAACATTGGTGTGCGTTTTTGGTGGTGCATGCCTCAAACCTCAATGCCTTTATGTGAATTGCGTGCGAATCGTAAAGTAAAGCTGCTCTTCCATAAACAAATGTGTTTTGCCATTCAAACTACCTCTTTGCTGTTGTGTTTTTTTAAAAAATTAATTTATTACTTTATTTGTAATTTTAACAAGTGCGAAATCCGCTTTTAGAAAAGTGTCGCCCAACATCAGAATGTTCATGGTTGTTACTATTTAAATTTGAATGCTAGTAAAAGCATATATAAGGTTTGGCGAAAATGGAAATTGGAGGGAAATGCTTAATGATTTTGTTCCTTTTAGTGATCACAAGAGTCATCCCAAGATATGATTATGAGATAATCACTTTAAACAACATCCCACATGGCCTTCGAAAAAACAGGCCAGGGCTGATCTCATATGCTATATTTTGCTTTCAGTTATTATTTATTTAAAACTTGTGGTGACCCATTCTATTATATATATATATTGGTGTCAAAATTATTGTCTATTATATTCCTATAACTATCATCATTAATTATTGCTTTGATAAAATCATGCAGCTTAAACATTACTACCCAATGACTCAAATCTTAATGTATTTGATGGAGAAAGTTTAGGGAGCCTATAGTTTGTTAGCCAATAGGTGGTCAATAGGTTTTTTTCTTTTTTTCTCTTTCCTTTTTTACCATTCACTATTTCCCTAATTACACTAATAGGCTCCCTAACGTTGGCTCTAGCATTACTCGTATTTGATGATATATATACTACATATTATAGTAGCTAACCTCTCTGTATAATTCATTTTCAGAGGAATTTATTGTTGCCAGCTAGCTTTTAATTAACGTCTATTTGGTTTTATTTGATTAATTATTGTTGGGAAAATTCAGGTTCAAACTAGAATCACAGCGGAAGCATCAAAATATTTTCCTATAACCTGTGCAATTAAATAGGCAACACCAAAGATACTCCAAGCAGCAGATAATATGTAGAAATTAAGAACAAGAGACACACGCAATTTTTATCGTGGGAAAACTCCCAAAAGAGGGACAAAAAATTCACGGGACTTAGTCCAGTAAAATCTTCCACTATCAATAATAATGGGTACACAATCAGTCCTCCTAGTAGCACTAGGGTATATCAACAATCAACAAAATACATCATCACAACAGATGGAATCAACATAAACCCTCCACAAAGTGGGTATCTCAAATCAGACATAAGAGAAGGTAATAACACTAGCAGGCTATATCCTAATGTTCAGCACTACACCAGGAATAAAATCTTATAAGAAATGAAGCAAGTTTACCAAGTCAAGATGTGCACTTTGGAACCGCCCTTTTTCAATTTTCTTCTTCTCTCGACAGCGCTGATGAGCATCACGCCTCTGCCTTTCTTTTCTTCACTTCACATAAAACCTAATTCTCACTTCTTCAAATTATTATATTGTTGTTATTATTATTAGTTGGTTTTTGGGCTTATAAGTTGTGTTGGGCCCAAGTGAATTGGGGAGCCCACCAATAAATCTCTTGTTCTTAATTTCTGCATATTATCTGCTGCTTGGAGTATCTTTGGTGTTGCCTATTTAATTACATAGGTTTTGGGAAAATATTTTGGTGCTTCCGCTGTGGTTCTGGTTTGAACCTGAATTTTCCCAACAAAGTGGTATCAAGAGCTTTGGTTATTTATTCTATGTTAATTAAATGGAGGAAGAAAATACGCATAGGCCAAATATGGTTAAATTGGATTCTAGAAATTACTATATTTGGAAGACCCTCATGGAAGATATGTTGTATAGCAACTTGTATGATCCTATTGAGGGAGATAAAGCCAAAGGTACTATGTCTGATGCTGAATGGAAGAAGTTGCACCGGGAAGCAGTTGTTTTGATTAGGCAATGGCTTGATCTCAGTGTGTATCCGCATGTTGACACCAAAACTAATGCCCAGAAGATGTGGGACAAGCTGAAGGAGCTGTATGAGCAGAAGAATGTGCAGAACAAAGCTTTCTTGATTAGAAAGCTGGTTAATATGAAATACACTGAAGGCAATTCAATCCCGGAACACTTGAGTATATTTCAGGAGACTGTGAATCAGTTGAAAAATAATGAGATCACTTTGAGTGATGAGTTCCAAGCCTTATTGTTGCTGAATTCTCTACCTGATAGTTGGGAAGTCCTGGTTGTGATATTGACTAACTCAGCTCCAAAAGAGAAGTTGACGTTGCCAGTGGTAAAAGAGAGCATGTTAAATGAAGAAGCCAGAAGAAAAGAGCGGGGTTTGATCAATACCTCCTCCCAGTCAGAAGCACTTGTTTTAGAGTCAAGGGGGAGAAATCAATTTAGAAAACCTCACAGTACTGACAGGTCAGAGAGCAGAGGCAAGTCAAGAGGAAGATCCAAACCACCAAAGAAAAAGTTCACTTTCACTTGTCATCACTGTGGCAAGCCGGGGCATATTAGAAGGAATTGCAGGTTCTTGAAAAGAGAACAATCAAGGGAAAGACATGAAGACAAAGGTAAAGAAAGTGATAATGAAACTGCTGCTATTGCTTATGATGATGTTCTTATCACTTATGATGAAAGTTATGTTAATCTTGTCTGTGATGATTCCACTTGAATTATGGATTCTGGTTCCTCATGTCATGTCACTTCGAGACGTGAATTTTTCATTTCGTATACTGCTGGAAATTTCTGCAAGATCAAGTTGGGAGATAAAGGGTGTGTGACATCATTGGCATGGGAGATTTGTGGCTTGAAACCAACATGAGATGCAAATTGCAGCTGAAGAATGTTAGGCATGCGCCAAATATGCGGTTCAATATAACTTCAGTGAAGGCATTGGACCAAGAAGGGTATTGCACTTTATTTGGTGGTGGAAAATGCAAGATTACCAAAGGGGCTCTGGTTGTTGCTAAAGAAGACAATACTCACTCTACTCTCTACCGGTTGCAAGCAAAGTTGTGCAAAGAAGATGCGAATGTAGCTGATGATTCATCTTCTGATTTATGGCATATGCGTTTTAGCCACTTGAGTGAGAAAGGACTCAATGTGTTAGCCAAGAGACACTCACTTCCAGTGAAAGGTACAACTTTAAATACTTGCACTCATTGTTTTGTTGGAAAGCATGCTAGAGTATCATTTCATAATTCTGGACCTCATAGGAGATCACATGTTCTAGATTTAGTTCACACTGATGTTTGCACTATGGATGTTAAGACACCAGGAGGTGCATCATATTTTGTTACTTTCATTGATGACTATTCTCGAAAAGTGTGGAT
>JASCZI010181262.1:131191-144473 GCA_036250425.1 Stylosanthes scabra | reverse complement strand
TTCATTTATTGGGTTTACGTCAGAATGCAATCCAAAAACAGGAAGCTAAATTAAATAGTGCAATCCTAGTAGGATATATGTTGGTTTCGCAGGTTCCCGATGTAAATAAAATAAAGAAAAAAAAGAAAGAAAGAGAGAGAAAGATGATTTCATCAACAAAACAAAATCTCACAAATCTTGCTCACATGAACATATATGCAACTTACTAATAATGGCATAAAACAGTACTGTAACCTCCCACTACGTATATCTCCATCAAATCATCAATCTTTCGACTTTTTTTTTTGGTAGTGATTGAATTGTTGTGTAAAGTGGTGGCAGAATATATAATGCGAGCTTTGGCTATATGGCTATGGCTATGGCTATGGATGAGATGAGATTGCAATATAGAAGAAGTATGTTTTCTCTCCAGTTTTGGATGGTTTTCCTACTCTTCTCATTTCTCAATTCTCAGAAATTAGGTTTGTTACGTTGCAGCCTTTCATTCCCCACCTTGTAAAGGGGTGACATATTTAATTAAATATTCATTTCATTTACTATATTTGTAACGCATTACTTACTTACATGTTTGCATTTTTTAAATTAGAAGTAAAACTCAACAATAATTATGAATATTCTTTTTTAATTGATATCTAATAATAAGCTGTAATCTCAACAATATTCTTAGCAAATTGAAATTAAATTTTATGAAAAACGCTTTAATAATTCTCTCGTCAAATCTTCAATCAATGAGGGCGATTCAGTAAGGTAGCTAGACTAATAACCACATTGTAGTCAAAAATGGAATAACAACACAGGATGGATAGGAATAAAAGGATGAAGAAGGAGAATGAATTACCAAAAATGATTAAGAAGATTTAATATATATATATATATAATAGGCGTCCATAAACCCTCTAACTTTCTTTAAAATAATTTTACGTATCAAAAATTAAAATTTTTTGTCCCTAAATCCTGATCTTAGAATATTTACTATTTATAATTTTGCACATTAAAATTGATTATCAAAATTAACCACTAATATATAATACATATTAAAATATGAAATAAAAATTAAAAATGATAAAATTACACATATATTTAAGATTTTGATTTACAAATAAAATTTTTGATTTAGTATTTTAACTACTTATCATATCTTTTTATTCATAACTAATTTCATATTTATCATATTTTAACACAGTGAAGTTATATAAAAACTATTATTTTAATGAAAGATATAATTTTTTAAAATGAAAATAAAAGTGCCTGAAAAAGAAAAAAAACCTAAAAAATGTTTTTAATTTTCAAAAAATAGTTTAATATTGTTTATTATTATTATTATTATTATTATTATTATTGTGGAAGATATGGTTTTTAAGTGAGCAGTTGTGTACTGATTTCACGTAACAGATATTGATGTGCCGTACATTCCTGTGTCACTGTGACAGAAATAAATGAAACGTCTGCAATTGGGTTTTCCCAACCTTCAACGCAGAGACAAAATTGAAAAATTATGAACTCCACAGTCCACATCTTTCTTTTCTAATTCAAAACATTCACAATATTACATTAATTAATTAAATTATTAATAACCAATGCAAGAACGTTGCATACATTTCCTTTTTCTTTTACCATCTTGTTTTCAAATTTCTTGCTGGATTGGGGTTGTATCTTGTGATTCAGTTAGGTTAGAAATTTAGAATGTGCAGATATCTTCCTTGGAATTCTTACTTTGGTGATCAGATACATTAATTATATGTAGGCCTGCCAGCTGACTTTTGGAAAATGGTGATGCAATGCTATTAACTAATAAAGACCTTCTTGACGTTCATTTCCATCTCATCACTATATTTACTAGTAATTTATTTGTGCATGCAATTGCAATGGTCCTCTCTCTAGCCCTATAATCATTCAATATCTTTAGTCCATTCTTACTGTCTCTAATTTATTTTTAAAAAATTGGATAAATTTATCAACACTAAAATAAAAGATATTAGCTAGAAAATTGGCTATATATTTATTTTATATTTCCTAACTGCTTCATGTAGTGCTAATTAAATAGCTAAATTAAAATACTATAGAAAATACCATAAATAACTAATAATCTAGCCTGCATGAATTTCTAGTAGCTTAGTACGTAGCTACTTGATTTGCTTAATTTGGTGGGAAAATAGCTATACACAGCCTGTCTAATCTCTATTGCATTTATTTTTTGGCCAAGTTTATCGTTCTCCATACGATTGAGAATGAAATATATTAATTTAATGTAAAACATCCATTATTTTTTAATTCCAAGTTAACTAATTTTTTAAAAATTACACTTACCAAGACAACTTACTTATTAAATTATTATTATTAGCGCTAGTTTAGTAGTTTGGAACTAGACAAGGTAAATTAATTAAGATATATAGCGGAATGTCTTTTATTTTATTTTATTTTAAAACGCCCGGAACAAGAGTTCAGTTGGCAATATTGTCTTTGATAATTAATTAGTGGGAGGGCATTCATTATGAATGAGTTTGGAGTTTGGACTTAGTTTCCCTAAGTACATATAAAACCATAAAATTGAAGTGGAATACATACATTACTACTATCATGCTGTTTGGCCAGGATGGAAAAATGAAAGCAATAAGGCGTATAAAAGGGACAAAATAATGGACCGAATTAAAGAAGTAAGACTACGTACCATGTACGTGATTATACCTTGATTAATAATGAGTACAAAGCTATGACAGAATGAATGAATATATAGGAATTCAATCAACTAAGTGTAGCAAGTCCCCAACTATTTAGACATTATATTCAACGGCTCTATCTCTCAACTCCATTATTATTGTGTGAATTAATTGCCGTTACAGAAGCCCTTCTTCTTACCGTCTCAAAAACCTATTCATATTTCATTTCTATTTAATATTATTGCCATATATTTAATTTATACTATAAAAATGTGACAAGAAGATAGATCACATTTTGGAAATATTTTACAATGTGTAAGTTTTTCGTTAAAAAGATGCACATTATTAGTATAAAATAATTTTATATATGTATTGTTATATCAACAAATAAATAATTAATTATAACTATTTATTTTCACACTTCTCTCTTGTGAATAATAAATTTAGAAAAAAAGAATGTCATTGGATGACCATGTATATATATATAAAATGTTTAAATAAAATTAAACTCATATTTTATGAAATAAAAATAATAATATATATTCAATAAAAAATGATAAGAAGACTTGTATTATTTTATAAAGGCATACCTTATATTTGATTATTTACAGAGAGAGAAATTATTGTACGTTATAAGAATCTGTTTCTTATAATAATATGGTAAAATTAGTATATAAATAAATTTGGATTACATATACTCGTAATATAACTATTTTAAGTTATTTGACTGTTCAGTTCACATATTATATATGAAAAACAAAAAAAAAATGGCAGCATTGGCATGATGACAAAATTGAAATAGCGAAGAGAAAATTAAAAAGAAAAGAAAAAGAGATTAGTATGTATAACTAGAGAGAAGGGAGGGGATGGATGCATTAATGGGAGAAAGACAATGGTGGTTTGGGAGCTGTTAAAATTAGTTAGAAGAGGAAGAAGAGGAGGGAGATGGGATGGAGTAATTAGTTACCCAAAGTGTTTAGTTGTTGGGTCGACTTCAGTCGGTTAACTCATCAACTGAAACCAAGGTTAAGTTCTCTATCATCCATACAATCAACAACAACAATTGGTTAATGCAAACACAAAACACTAAGCTCTGTGACTGATGCTGATTGTGACTTGGACACATACATACTACTCATGAGATATCATACTATCATTTACTACCCCTACCTCACTCCTCACCTTCTTTTTCTTTTCTTTCAACTACCACCATATACCTTACTCCCCTCAATTATATTACTCTCTTCTAAATGTTTTCATCTTTCCAAATTCAGCAATATTATTTTTAAAATAGATATATTATTTTATTTCATTTTTTTTATATATTATATATAAATAAATGATTTAATAATCTATTTTTAATGGATATGTAGTATGGTTGATTCAAAATAAATACATTAACAAGTCCCTTCAACATATTATTGAATATCCGTGTATAAATAACTATTTTAGATTCAACAAAAAAACCAAAAATGTAATAATTTTAAGGCATTTTAAATTTTAATTATGTTAAATAATCAATAAAATTTCAATTAATATTAGCTAATAATTTAAATTGGATATTTTATTTTTTTAGGTTATTAATATCTTATTTTTGGCTGATAATTGACTATTTTTATTTTTTTTTAAAATTTTTTTGGGTGAGTTTGGCACATTTTGTAGGTTAACATTGATCTAATCAACAAGAACAATTATGGAAAAAGAAAAACTCATTTTTGAGAATGAGATTAATAAATAAAATAATATATTAATTTGAGTAAGCATAGATGCATTGAGAAGAAAGGTGTCCGTGATGGTGCACAAGGTGAAGGAAGCAGGAAGCAGCCCCCATCACATTACTGTCTTTCTTTCTTTCTATCTATCTTGTCAATTGAGTGAGTGAGTGAGTGAGTGACACTCTCACACGTGTGAGAAGAGAAGTTGTGTTCATGATTTGTTAAAAAGAAGAGAATAAATATAAATATAAATACTAACATAATGACAGCAACTCCTTTCAAACAACACAAATCACTCTTCCCTCATTTCTCCCTCATTACTCATTTCCTGCTTCTCTGATTCTCTTCCTTGAACCAATGGTTGAATCCGTGTGGGTATGTATGCGATGTTATTTAACAAAACTAGCCTTCCAAACTAGAAAAAGTACCTTTTTCCTCTTTTGAGTTCTTTACTTTGCTTCTTCTTCTTCCTCCTACTCCTTCATTCACTGTCTGTCATGTCAAAAAAGCTTTGATCATGACTGGTTCCTTCACCTTCAACTTCAAGAGTTATACCCTTATACCCTCACCACTCACTCAACACTCTTAGCTTCTGTCAGAAAGGATGGCCACCTAGCTTTATATACTCCTCCTCCTCCTCTTCTTCTTCTTCTTCTTTCTATTCCTCATCATCACAACAAAATATTCCCACTTGTAATTCTCATTCTCATTCAATGGGGATGGTTTATGCAGACATGGCTTCTCTTTCCCTTTCTTCCAACTACACTCTAGCCCCCTCCGCCGTTTCTTCTTCGCACGACTCCACCACCATACCCTGGGGCTTCCCCTTTGAGGAGCACCCCATCAACAACACCAGTGATCTTCTGGAGGGCACTACAAAAGGTTCTGATAGCAGCGAAGATGTTGGGGTTATTGGAGAAAACAACAACAACAATAAGAACCCTAATAATAATAACAATAAAGAAGGAGAGAGTAGTAGTGGACAGTCAAAGCTGTGTGCAAGAGGTCACTGGAGACCAGCAGAAGATTCAAAACTGAAGGAGCTTGTTGCCCTTTATGGCCCTCAGAACTGGAACCTCATAGCTGAAAAGCTTGAAGGAAGATCAGGTATGTATGTATGATGATGAGGTGTAGAATAGTGTTTATCTATCTATAGTTGTATGTTATTAAGAGATAGATGAATGTTTTCTGGATTGAAGGGAAGAGTTGTAGACTTAGATGGTTCAACCAGCTTGACCCGAGAATAACAAGAAGGGCGTTCAGTGAAGAAGAGGAAGAGAGGCTGATGCAGGCTCACAGGATATATGGCAACAAATGGGCCATGATTGCCAGGTTGTTCCCTGGCAGAACAGATAACGCTGTTAAGAATCATTGGCATGTTATCATGGCTAGAAAGTATAGGGAACAATCCAGTGCTTATAGGAGGAGAAGGCTCACTCAATCTAACAATACCATTTACAGAAGAATTGATGATGATAATAATAATGTATCATCATCAGAACCTCCACCACCACATTATTTTGTGTCTGGCTTTTCATCACTGCCCTTTCATGGTGGCCGCCTTGACTTTTCTGCTTCCTCCTCTTCTTCTTCTACTACCTTGTTTCCTCACCAAACACCCTTTAATTTCTTCTCTGGTATGTATCTCTATCTATAATCTATGTATCTTTAATTTCTCTCTATCTTTTCTGTTACCCTCTGCAACAATATCTAATTCACTACTATGCAGGAGGAGGTAGAAGCAATAATAATAGTAGTAGTAAGGGTGAGATGGTAGGAGGAGAGTATTATTATGGAAGTAATCATCATCTTCATCATTATAATGAGCAGCAGCAAGCAAATAATCATGGTTACTACACTCGTTATCCTAATCATCAGTATATGATGATGATGATGATGCCGGTGCAACAGCAACAGCAACATCAAAACAGCAGCAACCATAACAAGAGTTTTTACAGCTTCTCATCAAATTCAACCACAACAGTAGCACAGGTGCTAGCCAGTGATCCTTCACTATCATCCATGGCAGAACAACGACACAGAGATGATGAAGAACCCAGTGACCCCCCAACAACAATCCCAGAACCTCCCTTATTTATTGATTTCCTTGGAGTAGGAGCCACCACATAAAAATATCAATGAAAACAAAGTTTTTTTCTTTTATAATTATTAGAAATTTAGAACCCAAAAAAAAAAAGAAAAAAAAAGGTGCAAGAGTTTAATTCCAGCGGAGGATTCTCAATATAGATGTGGTCCAACATTTGCTTAGAAGCCATTCGAGGTAAACAGAAAGGATACTTTGCTTCAGTTTGGTGACTTTGTACCCCATTGCGTCACATATATCAAACCTTTTCTCTCTTGTGATTTTCATTTCTCTCTCACTCACATGAGGACCCCCCCTTCTTGTTTCCTCTTCCCATAACTCTCTATATATACCATTTAGTTTAATTATATATATATATGATTCATCAATTTCATTTTGTTACTGATATATGTTTTGAAATGGGGATCGTTTCTGTTATTAAATGTGTGTTGGGACATTCCTTTGTTACTTAGAGAGAATAATTGGGTAATTAGTTAGAGGATGGAAGGTACTAATTAAAACAATTTAGGATGTTTATGTTTTGTGTTAAGTGTGGGGGGTTTGAGTTTCTAGTTTGGGTTGAAGGAATGGTTAAGTTTGTCGCTACATAAAAGAGGGAATTCTTGGACTATTTTGGGGGGTATGATGAGGATGGTTAAAATGGAAAATGAATAAAGAGGGGTTGGGGTTTGGGAATGGGAACTGTTTGGAACATCGTTTTCTCATGGGCCTGCCAATGCAATAACTCAGCCACAAATTCAGCAACTGATTCCCAAATTTGCATTCAAGATGGGCAACTGTTCAACTCACATCATCAACCTCTCTCTCTCTCTTATTAAGGATCATCATGATTCATGCTACTCACATGGCCTCATTTTTTTGTGTCTGTTGATCATCAAATAGTAGTTTGGTTGTTGGGGGGAAGTGAGTCAAGTGACACATTCATGTTAACTGTTTTAAGGTGTGACACCGTCAAATCTTATGCGTATATGCAAATTCAAGCTAACTACTTTGCACATTTTCAGTCTCTTTATTGGTCTGTTATGCAACAACCAATCACCAAGCACATACACCACTATTATGTGTTACACTTTCTGAGGCAATTCATGCTCTTTTTATATTTTTTTATTTGATGCAAGAGCTAGTTGAAGGGCAATTAAAGGTGATTAAGTATTTGTTTTTGTGTATGACATAAATTTAATGCTATAGATCACCATCCCTACAGACTACTGAGTCTGTCATATTCTGGCAAGTACATTTGGCTATATTCCATGAAAGACCATGGCGATATATAGATAAAGCCAAGGTGGACTGTGATGTGAGGAATAGAAATGAGTTGTGCAATTCATGAGTTTTATTTCCCAAATGGAAATTAAATGTTTCAAAACATTTAAAAAAAAGTTGTTTACTTAATGTAGCAAAGGATGAAAGGGCAGCAAATGAAATGATGAGATAATGTGGTAAAATATTTTAATATCTTTACAAGTAGTCTTAATTCGAATGATTCCGTACACAGCAAGGTATGAAGTTTACACCAAAGTTGAAGCCACTCCATATAATCCCTTGTTGAGTGTAGGGTGGCAATCACAACTCTATCCGCGCGTATTCAATCCGATCCAACTCGGTCGGATAGGGTTGACCGCGGAGCGGGTTGAGCTACAGGTAGGGTAAGGTGTGAGTTGAGACTTAACCCTACCCGATCAACCCGCACCCTATGTATATATGTTATATTATATAAAAGAATGTTAGAAGTGAATATCAAATTAATAATCTTTTAATGATATAAAAATTTTCAACCGTTAAATCAATATATTTAATTGAAAACTTAATAATTTTATTTATATAAAAGCTAATTTTATTTAATAATTTATAAATATTATACTTTTTAAAAACCCGCGGATATGGTTAGACACCCGCGAATTGAGTGCGGGTAGAGTTAGGGTTGACATGTTTTAAACCCGCTGGTAGGATAGGGTTGAGTTTTAGTGAAAAAATCAACCCGCGAGTAGTGTTAGAATTGAGTCTAAACCCTACCCTACTCTACCCTACTCATTGCCACCCTAGTAGAGTGAGTTGCAGCGTAAGCTTTACCACGCTCAACATCCAGTGTACTACTTCGTGGATTTTATTCACCCCAAAACTTTCCTTCGCTCTAGTCGTTAAATAATAAAAAAAAAAAAAGAATTTGTTATTTTATATTTTAAATTAAAAAGAGACAGAATAAACGACAAAAATTTAAAAATAAACTAGGAAGTATTGTGGAGAAAATAAAAAAATCTCTCTGGAGCAGGGATTTGGGGGAAATCCCAATATATTGAGATTTATGAGGAGTCCAATTTTGGTGGCGTTTAGTGGAATATCCTAAAGACTTGGACCGGGGTGATTTATTTTTAACAGAAATATTTATTGTTGGGAAAGGACCATGTTTTTGGGCCACGAGCCCAGCAGTCCAAAAATATAAGGAAGAAGAAATTTTGTATACGGAGTACTCAGGCAAGAGAGTTGTCGATGGTGTGTAAGTAGGCCCACTCCCCACTGAAGACATTCGCCATTCGCAACTAATTCAGTCTTCCGTCTCTACCTGACCTCCTTCTTTCTTTCTTTTTTTGGTTTGGGCCTTTCCAGACCATCATACTCCAAAAAAAAAAGGAGCAGCTTCCTAATTGTATAAAATATTTATTAAATTAAAATTATATAAAATAATTGGTTTCATATGTACATGTATATTATAACACGAACCTTGTATCATATTCATATGTCGTCTTTAGAATCCACTGTGCATGTTGATGTTCAAGTTTAATATATAGCTCTGCAACGTACAAACATAGGCACACATAATGCTTTCTTCTATTATTTTCCCCTTTGATGAAATTAATATTATCCTGTTGCATTCGCACTATAAATCAATTATATATGTTGCTATGCTCCAAATTACCAAAAGTTGTATTGACTTGTTGCTTGTCTTTTTCTCTTTTGGATGTGTCCATAAAGGTAGTGCACTTCACATTTCAAGTTTAACACTACTACTAATTAAGGATAGTAATTCCCACCCATAGCCCATAATTGTAGATTTGTTGTAGCAAATTCATTATATTAGGCAGCTTCAAATTTCACTGACTTTACCCACACATTGCTCACGGTTAATCTATGCTTTTTAGATATTTATTCAAAATACGTCACTCTTTCTGAATTTTAATTTTTAACAATAAAAATTTACGCATTATTTGTATAGAGCCTACCCTAACCTATGTACTTAGCTTAGCTTGCCGACTTCACTCATCTTAGTCTTCTTCTCAGTTAAGAATGTTCTGACCACAAATAAATAAAGCTGCTTTTTTCTGACAACATTATTGAATCCCAAAACTTAATTATATATGTGGTGGACTATTTTGACATTTGAGGCTCCCAAACCATTTTATTAATAAGTAATTTCCCTTCCTCTTGAGGGTTGACATGATTTCAACCAAATTGAAGCCTAATCAACCTCTGCCCATGCATAACCCTAGCTGCCACATAAGAAATTTAATTCATCAATAGTGTAAGCTATGTAGTAAGGGTATACCTACCTAGTTAATTTTATTTGATAAAAGATTATTCTCGAGTAGTTAGAATATATAATTCAGGTATGATTTGTAAGTGAGTGAATAATTGAAATATGAGTATGTCTGGGAATTGATGAAGCCGAAAAATAGGATATGGTTTTAGGCAGATATATATAGCTATCTTAGGGTGCAATGAGAAAGATGGATGAAACTGAAAGTGAAGAACAAATAGAAAATTGGATGAAAGGAAGGCCAAAAGGGTGGGTCAGAACTCAGAACAATAAATGAGTACCACATCCACATGATATCATTGGGTCCCTTAACCCCAACATGTGCATATGAATTTGTGGCCTTCTGCCCTTCAATTTATTGCAACTTGCAACCATCAAATATCTCTTTGCTTCAATTCTTCCCCCTCTCCTTAGGAGTAAATTTATCAAATAATCATTTTATTATCTTCGTTAGATACTTTTGTTTTTTATTGGTGAAAAAAAAGATAACATAACATACACCATGCAAGTTGCTATATCTATTTGTGTTTGCCACATCATCAGCTTTTTCATAACAAAAATAGGAGTCACTATTGTGTTTTTGCAGAAGAAAGTAATACATAGAAGATAATATATACAGGTTTTGCTTTACAATGTATATTAATATTATATATAATTAGACAGTGCTGCCTTGCAACTAAAGGCAAAAGGAAATTGAAAAAAGCTATATAGCTAATATAATTAGATAAGAGGAAAAGGAAAAGGAAGAAAAAGATAACGTTGGGTAGCTTTATCTTGTTTCTTTCAAGTTTTGGAATCTATGGACAATGTTTGGACTTTTGTGACATTTATTCGAGTTTATCCTCACCACTCACCACTCAAGGCCAACTATAAGTCTATAACCATGCTTTTAACTTAATAAATACATGATATTGACACAATGAATAGCTCTACATACATCTTGTAATATTATATTATTAAGATTATTTCGACACAAAAAAAAAATTATTAAGATTATTTTATTTTAATATATTAATTTAGTAATCAATTCGATCTCAATTTATTTTTATATGATCAATGGAACTCCACTTTTTGAAAGTTAAAGTTCTTTATGGACTCATTCATTGCTTTTTTAGGTTTTAGTGAAGCTAATTATTGAAATTAAAAGCGGTCATACTTTCGTACGTTCATTTTAACACACAGAAATAAATAATTGACATACAAAATATAAAAAATAATTAGATAGATTAGTACGTATGAAGCAGCCAATTGTTGAAGGTTATGAAGAATGCAAGAGGAGTTATATATGGTGGATCCTATTTGGCCTTAACAAATCCAGTTTGCTCCCATAAATGAAAAGGACAACAGTCACCCAAAGGAAATTGGTCACAGAATAAGATTTTAGACCAACACAGGGAAAGAGGACAATCGAAGGAGAACATTATTATCTTTATTCTCATCGTGGTCCAACATCATTTTATATATAATTGCTCATGAAATTTAGTGTTAAAAAAAAGAACAACTTGGTTTTTTTAATGAATTAGTAACAATTTGTATACATGTATTATTGCTAATATAAAGTTATTGTTCACCAACCTTTTTCACATAAATCTTCAACTTTTATTTTTAGCTGGGAATTTAAAATTTTTAAAGGTACATTCAGTACAGTTATTTAATTATATTTATGTAAATAGATGATGGTGTAAATTTTTTATTTTTATATAATTTTTTCACTTTTTACTACAAGAGTTTGAAGTGAAAAGTAGGAGGAAAGTGAGGGTTAAAATGGCAAATCTAAACACAAAGACTAGGAATGGCAATATCCCACTAACAAAAAGGTGGGCATGTTGCAGCATCAAGACCTAACTTTCTATTGCTTTGTCTCTCAAGATTGAAAATGACCTTCATTTATTATATTCACTGGAAAGTTAGCATTGATTTTTTTCTATCTTGAAAAAGCAGAATTTAAATTATCAACCTTGTCTTTTTGGGTGATCATTAAATAGAAGGGGAAAAAAAGAGTACACCAATCCAATCTCCTATTTCTATAAATTTCCCAAAGGGGAACCTGCTTTTATCTTTTTCCCATGTTTAACTATAGAGGGAAAAACACACACACACAACTTTCATTTTCCCTTTCTTTCTTCCATTAATCAAATAAAAATAAATCGGCCCCTTTTATTTTTATTTTCATTTTCAGATACATGAAAAAATACACTAAAATATAAATAAAATTTTAGGGCAGGAAAAAAGAGAAAACAAAATCACATATTAAATAGGGGAGCTTCATAAATGTCATAATCCTTTGGAGTAACATAAATAATTTATAGAATCCCTCAAAAAAAGAAAAAAAGAAGAAAGAAATCAGGTAACATGCCTTAGATGAAGACTAAGAAATTTATTCTAAACCATTGGATTTGAGTGGAAGAATCTCCTTTCCTTTTCTCTCTTTTATCCTTGTCTCACAATATATATATTATGTACATTGAAGATGAAGATATTTACTCAACATATCTAAACACCTGCACACTCACACATGGTTAAGCTGCTATAGCTATGGAAGAAGCTCTAAAAGACACACCATTGCTGTCCTAAGAATCCTGCATAGATGTTGGTCAATCAAGAAACTTTTGTCAGCAAAATGAGACTCAAGCCTTTTACTTTACTGGTATAACATTATAACCTCAACTTTAATTTCCCATTTCCTATCATGATTTTGATCGTATGGTGTTTGATGAAATGCCTCAACTAGGTTCGCTCGTGGAAGGTCAGAGACCGTGTTAGGGCTGCAGGGTTGGCGTGCAGCATCGGCGATGCCTCGACCACCCGACTCTTGTCGTTACCCTTGGAAGGGAAGGCCTTGAAGAGGCCTCCTCCATTGAGAGAGTTGACCTTCTCATTCTTGATTCCTAGTGTTGACCATATTGAACTCTTTGCAGCTTCACTAGGATCATCAATTCTAAGTGTCTTGGGGATCAACACATTATTGATTTCTGAATTGTTGTTGCTCTGCTCTGTATCAGGCTTTTCTTTACGTGAATTGGCCGGGGTTATGATGTTACCATCCCTTGAGTGTTTCCCCAATGGTGAATTCGGGCCGGAACCAGTGACCGGAGATTGGGGTGAGATGCATGGCACATTCCATGCCCAGTATGAAGGGGTGGCATATATTGACATAGGATAGCCTGGAGGGCAAAATGTGGGGTGAGGAGGAGGAGGAGGCATTCGCGAATTCCACGGATACGGCCATGGAGAATTACTTGGGAAGTAAGTTAGTTGAGGAGGGAAACTTTCG
>JASCZI010181262.1:104705-117532 GCA_036250425.1 Stylosanthes scabra | reverse complement strand
TCAATTTGGATCATGATTTTTCAGGTGCAGAGACACTTGCAGCTTAAGATTGAAGCACAAGGGAAGTACTTGCAATCAGTACTACACAAGGCACAAGAAACACTTGCAGAATACAGTTCTTGTCCGGCCTCGGCCGCGAAAGCTGAGCTTTCACAGTTAGTATCAATAATGAACAATGCCTGCCCCGGATCTCCTCCGGTTTCGGAACTGACAGAAACAAGAGGGTTGAGTTGGAGCCATGGGCAGAGGAAAGAGCACAGAGGAACCATGTGTTCACCTGAAATTGAAAGTTCTTTGACATCTTCTGAAAGCTCAATGGATCAAAGGCCTAATAATACTGCTTCAGTTGAATTGTTGCCACTATTCAAAGAATCCAAGGAGGATAAAGATGAAGGTATTATAGGGAGAAAGAGGAGTTCAAGCTGCTGTGTTGATCAGCCATCAAAGATGAGCAAAAAATCTGAATTAGTGCCCGATATCATTGACTTGAATTCAGAACAAATAGATTTGAATTGCAGTTCAAGCTTTTGGGAGCAATGAACTTGACGTATAAAAGAAGAAAATCTTTGTTTATAAACTTATGTATATTTTACATAATGAAAAGTAAGAAAGAAAAAAAAAATTGATTGTATACTATATGGTCATATATTGTGTGACACATCTCTTTCAGTCTTTCTTCTACTGTGTTGCTGATATTGGGCCATAGTGTAACAAATTTCTACTGCGACAACATGGTACCTTGCTTCTTTAAAATAAATTAGATTATATTATTATTATTATCCTTTTGAGGTTTCTCAAGACCCTACCAGAATATCTATCAGTTGGTGACATCAAACTATAGAGTGTGATTCTGTTGTGACTTGTGATCCTATTCATACCAGCATGAAAAATGTAACAGAAGATTGATGGGTAGGACACATTTAGTAGTTATAATAACTTTTAGGTGTCAAACCTATGGATTCTTTATTTCTTTGAATTGAAAAAGCTTGCTTAACAGAGTAAGAATTTTTGCACGAGTATGATTCTGTCCCTTAATTGATTGGCATCACTGTCTAAGATAAAAATGTTGTTAATTACACTAGTTGCAAAATGAATGCACCTGATTAAGTATAATTTGTTGGCTGCTATTTTTTTGTTATAATTCAAATTTTCTATACTAGACTTAATTATTTCGGCGCTCAAAATTTCTGTGCTAGATTTGATTAAGTATAAATCTATTCTTCAAAGAATATGAAGTAATGAAATATTTTTGGCGTATATTCCAGTGGAGGCTCTATACAAATCTGTGTGTAGTCATCTTCATCTGCGATTAGAACAACATTTAGGACCTTGACGAAGAAGCTCAAGTTTGTGCCACAAACAAAGCATCTGCCTGGGATCTTGGTAATGTGCAACCACATAACCATCCTTGCAACCCGCATTATACACTCTGCTTTCTTTCTCGTACCGAACTTGTACCCCTTCCTTCTTCATCTCTGCTATCCACATTCCCATTCCCACGTCTTCTAATTTAAACATCTGTTTTCCCACACATATACATAATCACTCTTAATCTCTTATTATTATTGTAACATACCTTATCTATCTTATAATAATATTTATTATTATGGATTATGGATTACCTTTAATTGGCCTTGCGTGTATTTGTTGTACACCATGCTTGCTATATCATGTGACACCACATACCCCGGACCGTGTGCCCATGGAGGATATCTTTCTTCACTCCATTCCTGAAAAACAAACTTCCATATTACCACATCTGTAACAACATTCTTAATAAACAGCACTTATATATGTGTATGTCTCTACCTCCCTGCTGATGTACCATTTACTATCAGCACTTCGATCAGGTCGAGAATCTGAATTGATGAGCCCATACAGCAACCCATCATCCACATTCATTCTATACAAACTCTCTAGAACTTGATCCACACGAACGAACGAATCATCGTCTGTCTTCATCACAAACCTTGCTGAAACTATCTCTGTCTGTTAAACACAAACACAACACCCTAATTATAAGGCACACAGGAAGAATGAATTGAAGGAATAATATCCAATTTAAAGGAGGAAAGAACAAAACAAAACATTACCCCAAAAATGCAGATTGCTAAAGTTTTCCATGATATGATGCTATAGTAGTCAACAAATGGCATTAGCTGAATATCACCATACGTTTCTGCTTCTTTCCACACTTGTTCATTTACAATTTGGTTCTTATGCTGCATAAATAAATAAATAAATAAATAAGTATATAACATTTTACATACATATGTTAGTTTTGATGTAAGCTAAAAGTATATATGACTAGTATGCCTACCAAACCAACGAAGAAGCGCACGGCCGCGGTTCGATTCGATCGAATTGCATTGTACTGCATCCATGTTCTTCTAAGAGCCATCCTACGCTCGAAATTGTTAGCTGTAGAGAAAACACCAATGAAGAGATCCAATGGAGTATTGGTTGATATCGGAGTAGATTTCAGTGATTCTATATCAGCAATATGCTCTGAATCCTCTGAGGTAGGAAGACCACTCGCAAGAACTGAAATTAACTCAACATCTCCTGAAATTCTCATCTCACTCACAAGCCATGCCTCCAAACTCTGAATTGTATCATGGAATGTAACAAACTATGTTAGTAAATTCAATGCTTAGTTTGTGAATAAGGTAAGAGTGAAAGGAAGTAGTACTTGGCGAAAAGCGAATGAAGTTATGTGTTTTCCATCAACAGTCATTTGGATTCCCTCTGATCCAACTCTAATAGTTGCAACAAATGGATCTCCTTGCTTAAAAGGAAAATATTTTCTGCTTTTCAATTGTTCCTCTCTTGGTGCTGAAAGTTTCCTTGATGTGTGGGAGTGCATGCCATTCCCCTCCATGTTCTTTCCCACAATCTTATTGCACTGCTCCAACTCATCAACTGCCATGTTTAATTTCAATTATAATAATGAATTCATAGTGATGTTGAAACAGATAACAAGAACATAGCAATGTTCTCACCTTCCTTAGCATTTTCAGGAGTAGGAGAAGGACAACGCTCCTCTGCACCCCAATCTTGAGCTTTAGTCCAAGTATTCTGAACAATCACAGGATCTTGGGTGATCTTATCACCATTGAGCCTAACATTGTAATGCAAAACAATTGGAGGATCAGGTTCCCCAGGAAGCGATTCTCCTGTCAAGTCGATCCGAAAATCGCCTAGTACCCCTTTGGGAACACCTATGAGGGATATGGAAGAACCTTCTGTAAGGCCACAAGGAAACCTCAGCTTGAAACTGTCACTGCTACCAAGTTCAGTGGAATTCATAGTGTTGAGAAAATAAGGACATTGTTTCTCCTTCAGTCTCAAACTCTGGTTGCTATAACCTTGTGTTTGTTCTTGTATTGAGGAAACAAGACTATTCCATGCACCTTTAGCTTCTTTAACAGCTTCCACAGCATTAGGTAATCCCTGAGTATGATGAAGCAAGTGTCTTAGCTTGTTCCATGTTTGCATTGTTTGTTGCTCTTGTTGGGTAAAATTGTTGATAGAAAAGAGACTAGATACTAGAATGTGTGAAGGAACAACTTGAGAATCATTGTTTGGACTCTGAACAGGTGAAACCACAGGATCAATCCACTTTATAGGATCAGTTTGGTTGTTGAAAGAAGCAGGAACTAGAGTGAGATATGTTGGTTTCATGAAACTGTATCTAATTAGCAGAAGCATGAAGAACATGAAGAATGATGCTATGATAACGCTGCCATACCACTTGTTCATTTTGGTGAAGTGAAATATCCTTGATCAGAAGAACATCAATGTACTCTATAGAAGCCAATAAGGAATGAAATTAATTGGTGGAAACTAGAAAATAGTAAAATCAGTGGTTCAGCAAATATGAGTGAACTTTGAGATATCCACCATATATAATATTAGCATGCTGGAGCCGACCTGTATATGGAGAATAAAAGAAAATAGGTTATTAGAAAGCCGGCATTCGTTTATATATTGCATTCATATGTATATATACAAACGGCAACCACAACAAAAATAAATAAAGTAAAAATTATATAAGATGATTGTAGTAACTAAAATCATTCACTAGCGTTAAATGGTTTATTGAAACGAAGAACAAATAATAAGAGATTATAAAAGTGAGTAGCTAGCAGTCAACGGCATCCCCTGCAAAACGCCATTTAGTCAACACAGCAAAACAGACATGATATATAATAATTTGTGGATTATCCAATAATAATAATAATAAATGATACGAATATTGAAGTCTAAGCATTCCTATATATGCTTCTTCCTAAAATTTACGCTAACTGTTGCAGTTAAATGCCCATGCAGTAGGATGAATCAATAATCATAGACATAATTTCAGGATTAATTATAAAACTATACATATATATAGAAGGAAGAACTGGAAAGTTGCGAAGATCATAAAAGACAGTGTAGAACAATAATTCTCACGTATCATACGATTTAGAAAAGAACAAGCTAAGGAAGGAAAAGAAAAAGAAGAAACAGAGGGGGAGAGAGAGAAAGAGAGCACAAAGTGAAGGAGTAAGAAGTAATAATCATGATTCATGATTCATGAGGTGCTTGCTGATAGTAATTAAATGGTAGATAGAGTAGTACCTGGTGAAGTGGTGATGAGATAGATTTTCTCCAGAAAATGTATGCAAGGGAAAATGATGACAAGAGGTGAGCCTTGGTTTTATTTCATAGTCATATTGGAGGGTTCGTTTCAATTCAAAGTAGTCCCACGCGGAACAAAGAAAAAAAAAGCTGCAGCAGCTACAAGAAAAGTACACAACGTAACATTTATTAATCTAATCTATTCATAAACTACTTTTAAAGTTGGAAATTTGAGGTTTGAATGTTGCTACCGTGAAACCAAAAATGTTGTGTCAAGAAGCCTTATAGTCTAAGTCAACGTAATACCTCTCTTTTTCTTTTTGTTTTTTGAGAGCACAACAACTTTGAGGTGTTTTTCTTTTTCAATTAATAAAATAGAAATGAACATGAATTATTTTAGAGAAAGTGTTTGAAGGTGGAAATGATAAGGAAATATTGTTGAATCGACATATGGCGGCACCTGAATGGGCTGCCACAAAACAACGAGCTCAAGAATCGAATTCCGGTTCCGGCCTTATTTTTCTTGTTGCAAATAGTAATCGTGGAGTGTATATTATCTAGTAACAAATTATTCAGATTTGTATTTAACAAAACGAAAAGTATAAGTAATTAATAATTTTTTAACCAATAAATTAGCCAATAAAAAGTATAACATTCGAAATTACTGTTTATAAAACATCTACAATGAAAACTATAGAACATCTGAAAACTAAAACAACCTCAACCAACTTTATATTTTTTTTAAAACAAAATATCTGAAACTTAAAAACAGAACATCCGAAATAGAATATTCAATTTAAGTTATTGGTTAATGTTGGCTGAATTTTTATTGGTTACATAACATAATTGTTAGGAGCAACTATAATTAATTAATTTAAGGAGAAAGCCTCTCGCTAAAATTAAAAGAGGGTTTTAGTTTTTTTCAGGATGAGATGAGAGATAGACTTGGTCATGCCGTCCATTATTGGCTTTCCTATGAAGCAAATTCAATGATTTTGTTGGTGGGAATTAAAGAGTTTTATGGTGATCACATGCATCAAGTATATATCAGTCCGCAACTCAGCAAATAAAATTGCAAGAAAATGTAAATAATTACTTTTATAATTTTATTACTGTAAACAGTTTATATGCAGAGAAATATAGTTAATATCATCATCAATATAATACTAGCTTATAAATATACATAAATGGGAAAAGAAGTTCATTTCCTCATTAATATTTTGATTCATTTTGTCGAGTAAATAGTCACAATGTTTCATAATATTTTGTTCGCTAGTTAAATTGACTTTCTAAATTTTTATTCAATAAAATTAGTTATCCAAAATTTCCAACATTTGCAAATTTTGAGGTTCTTTTTCTTTTTGGTAGAAATAATTTCATGTGACTCTTTTTTTTGGGTTTTTTTGGTCTGGAGGAATTGGGTTGATTAAATACCCAATTCATGATATTGAAAAGAATATAGCGGGGCAACAATTTGTGTATGTAAGTCTTTCATTTATATTTTTGGTATATTTTTATATTCATCATCCAATGATGGATTAAGCCCAAATTCGAGGCATGTGGGCTAATAGCCCAAGTCCAAAAAAACCTAGGGCCTGGGTGGGTTTCTGAGCCAGGCTGAATTTGGGCCCGGGTCGGTTCAGGATCCGAATTGGGGGGTCACACTCAAAATTCAATGAATGTATTATGTGTGTATGTGGCATATAGCAAACTATGGAAGAAAAATATAGCTTTGCTTTGACCTTGGAGCGTCATTGTTAGTTGTACACTTGTACGTTAATCAAAACTCAAATTAAAGGTGAATGCTAGCCTGCACCTGCTAAAATCAGGTTCATCATTAACCCTGTGCATTCTGCTGCGGTGGCTACGTAAAAGAGGGGACGCGTGTGAGATCCGTACAATACATGTCGTTGGTATTAGTCTCCTTGTGAGTTGTGACCTAGCATTTGGGGCACTGGTTTTATGTTCTTTCTACGGGCTTACCCAAACTTGGGGAGTATGGAATTTTGAGATTTAAGGTGGGTCAGTATCTAAATTGCAAGAAAAGTGTTTTTGGGAGTGAGTGTCCAACCTCTCGCCTGTTGAGTAATATGGGCTCGATGCGGTTCCGTCCAAAAAAATAAAATAAAATTTTAAGTGAAACCAATTATAGTTACATTTCAAATTGAGTGCTGAACTGTAATAACGAGAAACTCCAGCCAGTGAACCGACAGCAAAGCAGGAACCAAAGACACGGTTAATGGTTAACCTGATTTTGACAGGTGCAAGCTAGCATTCACCGGGATTATACAAGGATATTTGTCAACTCCGAATCAATGAGCAGCAAGTCAAAAAGAAGATGATCAGTTGTCTCTTTATATAACTAAAGAGAATTAGATTATGGGAGGACATTTAGTTGTAATGTGGTAGCTTAAACAGAGGAATAATATTGATCTCGTTTAAAAATTTTTAATTAAAATTCTTCTTTTATATATTAAAGAGCAATGTTATTTGTTTGTACAATATAAATATGTGGCCAACATAGACGAAACTGATTACATATATGTATATGTGGTATTCATAAACCTAATTTTAGTTCACTTGATCATCATCAGCGATATCATATATGTTGAGATTGAGATTTAAGGGTAAGTGTGCATAAAAATTAGTCTTATATCAAAAGAAATAAAAAAAATTTATAAAATGAAAGATTTATTAATTTAACATTTTAAAATTCTGAAGTAGATACGAAGTCTTTTTATTTTATGTTCTTTTACTTATTTTTTTTTAAGTCTTCTTAATAATTAAGTGCTTCACGATGGTCTAAACAATATATAGTATAAAGCTATATTTTTTCAGAATTTTATCGATGAAGGATTATTAGGAACACGTCACTAATGAACTTAATAAGATAATCACTGTTCCGGAGTGAATGCGAAACCAAATAAACCCAATTCAGTCCAAGTGTGGGCTGTTGCTGTGAATCCAATTGTTGAATTTTCAATGGAACATGCGCGGGGGGAGGGGGTTGAACCTGCAAAACACTCCAACGCTCAAGTCAGATAGGGTGTAAGCAGAGTTTAAGCATAGTAGAAGTATTGTGTTCAGTGTGTTCAAACCTATATACCCGTGGTGTATTTATAGGCACGAGTGTACCTGTATCGTTGATAGTGAGGAAGTGCATGTCCTGAGGTTTCGAAGTAGACGTGGGAGCACGTCTCCTATTCCGTTCCAGCGGAGAGATTGTGTCACATCTCTTTCGTGGAGGGCACGTCGGATCGGGCTTCTCCTGCCGGATCGGATCGGTTCTTCCTAGTGAGCAAGCCAGGATATCCCTAGGCCTGCCAAGGTGTTGAGCCCAATATTCTGCCCATTATGAGCTCATCCGTATTACAAGTCGGTAATACCTGATTTGTCCATACAGGTCGAATGTTCTGTCAGCATGTGGGCTGAGTGGGTTAACTCTCTCTCTCTCTGAGTCATTTGGCAAGGTGATCTCCCAAAAGGCCTATTCTTTGGCAAGGTGACAAGTTTTTTTTTTTTTTTAAACCTGAAAAATATGACGAGTTTGAATAACACAAGTATCAAGCATCAAGCTTAGCATGCAGCTATTGTAGTTATCTACCCCAAATTTTACAAATTAATAGCTAACACGTAACCATCAACATGTATTATTTAATTTTATATATTTTGTTGGTTAGTAATAATAATTTGGATTTTATCTAAAAAATAATCATATACGTATATGTCCTCCATAATCGAAATTGTACCATAAAAGTATATAATAATAATAATAATAATAATAATAATAATAATAATAATTAAAACAACACTGTGCCGAGTTCTCACCTGTCATTACCACTGTCTATATAAATAATAAGAGACGAGCAAATAAAAGAGATAGGTTTAGAATTCTTTCTACATTTTTTGCTTCAACAAAAAGAATCAGTATAATGGAAGAAGGTAATAAGCATAAAGATGATGATAAGATTAGTGCACTTAACAAACCCCTTATTATAATTGACCATGAACAAGAAGAAGAAGATGATGGGGACATAAGCCAAAATTCTGGTATTCATGAGGAACGAGGTCATGTCCATGGCACTTCTTCTTTCCTCAACACCTGCTTCAATGGGGTTAATGCTTTGTCAGGTATATTATTCATTCTTTCCCCCTCTTTTCGTTCTTTGTTCTATCACAATCATCATCAATTCATCATCAATCTTAATTTTTTGTTGTTGTCATCATTTATTATTATTATTATTATTATTATTATTATTATTATTATATTCGTGCATACCTTACTTTTGATCTGGATATGATATTTTGTTTTGTTTTGCATATAACGAACCCATGATGTAGGACTAATATGGATGAATCAGCGATAAATTAATCTTATATTATTCGGTGTTAATTACACACTTATGAAGTTATTATTAATAATAGTTATGAAATCAATATTAGTAAGCTCTTAGAAAATCAATAATTAAATTATCATTCGAAATTATTATTATCATCTAAATAGAATAAAAATAATCACTCATATAATAATATTTAAATTATTATTCGTAACTCATCTACTATCACCATTTAACTATATTAGCTTCTAAATATATCGGCTTCTAAAATTTTCTTATAATTAATTCATTTTCTAGCTAATATATATATATATATATATATATATATATATATATATATATATATATTGTTTAAAAATTCCGTCATTGATTTTTTCTGGACTAAGTTCCGTCATTAGGTGCATATTTTTCTCATTTATTTTTAAAATGAAATTACGCCTTTTTTTTTATTATTAAGTTTATATTAGGAAAAATGTTCAAAAGAGGAGAACAAATGCGTGCTATCTGGCTACAACTTATTGACTAAAATGAAATTACACTTTAATATAAACAATTTATTGTCCGAATATTCTGTGATAATAATATTTGTTTCGTACTTTAATAATGTCTAAATATTCTGTGATATGATTCCAATTTCAAACAACATTCCTTTTATGACTTTTGTTGTAACCTTTTTTGGCTAGCAATGCTTTTCTAAAATGTTTGTTAATGATAAAAGTAAGATAGAATAGAATGGTAGGATTTAGAAAAAAAAAAAAAACTATAATAAGAGAATTAAAAGAAATAGAAAAAAATTAGAGAAGAATAAGAAAAAAAAAAGATAATTTTATAGTGGAATCATAAAAAAGAAAAGAGATAATAATTTTCATTAATAATTTACATGATTGATTACATATTTTTTTACTATTTATAATAAAATAATCACTTTTTAAATTATTTTAAATTAATATTAAACCTTAAACTTATACACGTATTAATTAACAATTTTCAAATAATATATTCATAAAAAAACTATAATTAATAAAAAAAAATTAAGAGAATTATTTATTGGGTGTATCTATCTTTTGTCCTAATAACATATGTCAAGATTACAAAAAAGAGAATTTTTATTAGAAATACAAAAATTTTAAATTATTTATTTATTTATTTTATATTCATTAAATATAAACTTTTAAAATATTTTATCAATAGTAAACTTATTTAGGACATGCACATCTTAGCTAAATCTTTATTTATTTAACTTATTCTAACATGTGAACAAACATTTGGTCAACAAACATCTTTTATCATATAAATTTAATATTCACCTACACAAGATGACTTTTAAACTTCTTACTGTCAATAACTTTGATCAACCACTTCCGGCTCATCTCAATGAATCACCAAGTGATCTTAACAAACACTTTCAGGTTTTCAACTCATCTAAGGGTGTCAAACACTCCCATGAAGCCGGGATTCCCGTGAGTACAACTCTAAATGGAGATCCGAACACGAGGAATTTTCCTTGTGGAGATAAGGGGTAAAATTCTCACTGAGGCAAGTGTAGGGACCCTAGCCGGGATCCCAGCCCGACCCCGAAATTCCCGAATAATTTAAAATACATAAGATATTCTTATTGATTAATTTATATTATAGTTGTTTTAGTCATTTTATATCCCATTATGTTATATCATTTTATCTTTTGAGATATAATGTTGAATTTTAAATAATTAATTATTTTAGACAAAATATATTTAAATAATGTTTCGCTATATTAATATTTTGTGCTATTTTTCATTAAAATTTTTATCAAAAATACCAAAAAAAATATGTGTAATGAGGAATCCGTGAAAAATGCGTAATCCACAGACAATAGAAACGAGGAAAAATATTCCCTCACGACGGGAAATGAGGCCGGGATAGGAGAGATTTTGGGGAGGGGTAGGGGAGCAGGAAGGCATCCCCAGCCCTCGCCCCAGTCGCCATTGGCACGCCTAAACTGACCAACAATTTACCTATTACCAACCAATGCATTGTGAGAGCCCCGTTCAACGATCGAATGATGTTGGTCGATCAACCCCATCAAACATTGGTTAACTACAATGAATTTGAATTATGTAGGCCGATCGCTATAGTTTATTTCTAGATGTTTGCCAATTTAATTTAGATGACCTCCTTAATTCATATGGGAATCTTTTGACCCTGATCCCCTTGATTCATAGCCAGACACCTTTTCTGAAAAGTGCAATATTTAAATGTGATTTTATTTTGTTGTAATACATTTTGTAAAGATCAAACTGACATAGTAAATAATATTGATATCATTATATATCTTTTTATAATTTGATAAATTCTTTAATATTTATCACTGAAACATTAGTAGTAATTTTTTACTTTATGATAAATATTTACAATTTATTATATAAATCTTTACAAATCCGTAATATTATTACCCACAAAAATACTAATGTCCACTAATTTGGATTCGGTTTCAATCTCCTATTTGACTGAAGTAGGTGAAATGGTGAATTTTCCAAATTTTATATAATTTTGTAATGAAAATACTAATATTATTAAAATTGGAGTGGCATTTTTCATTAATCAAGAAAAAACGAGTGGGAAGTACTATATAGTGGTTAAAATATACTGGCATGCCATAAACGTTTTTTTATGAAACTAACTACTTGTATAGTGACTACTGAAAATGACTAGTTCCTTGTAGTTCCTACAATACTCTAAAATACATGTGTGATAATAATAATAATAATAATATCAAAAACTAATTTTTAAATTTTCTTTAAAAAAGTTTGAAATAAAATTAAAATATATAAAATAATTTAGTGATGTTAACGGTTAATTTTAATTTCGTTAAGTTGACTGAATTATGGAACACAATATATTTAATCAATTTAAATATTTTCACAAGATTAATGGATATTACCGAAAAAGATTCATTATGATTCTGTAATTATATATATATATAGGAGTAGCAGGTAGGGGAACATAGTTTCTTAGACATCATATCCAGCATCTTGCAGCCAAAGCCCTCTTAGATTTCCAAACTCCGTCTCTCTCTTTTTCTTTTACTGTTGTGTTTTGTTTACACTTTACAATAATGTCGGAAAAACCAGACAATGATTCAACCTTGAGTTTCCCTTTGCTAACTGAGTATAACAAGGGCGCCATAGATGAAGAGAAGCTCATAAGCCCTCATCACTCTTCTACCACCAATTCTAAGCCTGTCTCTTTCTTTCGCACCACCCTTAATGGATCTCAGGTTTTCGATTACTACATCTTAATTTCAATTTTCACTATGCCCCCCATGTGTTTGTGTCAATGTTTAAATGTACAACTTCAAGAAGAAGGGTGTGTGGTTTTGGTAGAAACTCTTTAAGATGCTATAATTTGTTTTTTGTTTGTTTCAGGTGTTGGGATACTCTCAGTTCCATATGCTCTTGCATCTGGAGGGTGGTTAAGCTTGACTCTTCTATTTGCTATTGCCATGGCAGCATTTTATGCAGGTGTATTGATTAAGAAATGTATGGACAAGAATTCAAGCATTAATACCTACCCTGATATTGGTGAGCTTGCATTTGGGAAAATAGGAAGACTAATAGTGTCTGTGTCAATGTACTTGGATCTCTACTTAGTCTCAATAGGGTTCTTGATTCTTGAGGGTGATAACTTGAATGAGCTCTTCCCTAACGTTGAGCTCGAATTGGTGCCCGGGTTAACAATTAGTGGGAAGGAATTCTTTGTGATTTTGGTTGCTCTTATAATCTTGCCAACTGTTTGGTTGGATGATATGAGCATGCTCTCTTATGTATCTGTAAGTGGTGTGTTTGCCTCTGCTATTATCATCATCTCGATATCTTGGACCGCCACGCA
>JASCZI010181262.1:91244-104622 GCA_036250425.1 Stylosanthes scabra | reverse complement strand
TTAGCTTGTATGCATTTTGTTATTGTGCTCACCCTGTCTTCCCTACATTGTACAATTCAATGAGGAACAAACACCAGTTCTCTAATGTGAGTTTTCTGCATCTTTTGAGCTTGTTTTGCAATTGATCTGTTTCTTTAGTCTATATGTAGATTCTTTTTTATTTCTCATCAAATTTGATTTTTTTTCTTTACATTGCAGGTTCTATTGGTGTGCTTTATATTAACCACAGCTGGTTATGCAGCCATGGCTATAATCGGATACCTCATGTTCGGTCCAAACGTTGAATCACAAATAACATTGAACCTGCCGATAGACAAACTAAGCTCAAGAGTAGCAATTTACACAACATTGGTCAATCCAATATCAAAGTATGCTTTGATGACAACACCTATCACCAATGGTTTGAAAACCTTGCTTCCAAGAAATTATAAGAATAGATTCACCAAAACTTTGGTGAGCACTTTGATGGTAGTCAGCACTGTCATTATTGCCATAACTGTACCTTTATTTGGGGAACTAATGTCCCTGGTTGGAGCATTTCTAAGTGTCACAGCTTCTATTCTTCTCCCATGCTCATGTTACTTGAAGATCTCTGGAAAATACAGGAATTTGGGGTGTGAAACAATAGCCATAGTGGCTATAATTGTAGCTGCTGTGGTAACTGGAATAGCTGGGACATATACCTCAATCATGGATATTGTGCACCATTTGTAATATTTAGTCCTTTATTCTTTCTTCTTTTTTTGTAAAATGTTTTGGCAGGGACCAAAATCATGGTATAGTAAGATTTAACCTGGAGTTTAATTGCTCAATTTTGTAGGAGAGGTCCTAACTTGTAAGGATCATGAGTTGAATAAGCTGTGCCATTTTAATTGAACTCTAATCATGAGTGGTCATTTTACTATGATATTATCGTAACATAAATGTTTTAAGTATTTTTTTTGGTTTTCCTGGCAAAGTAAATTGTCTCTGTAAAACTAGAAAACATTGCATTCTAATCAGATGAACTTGAGAAACATTCAAAGAAGCCATGGTAACATTGATCAAATTAACTCAAGCACCCTATAAGCTAGCTATATATATAACTATATACACTGTAGTACTGTACAACTCTAGTCCTAGCTTGCTTTACAAAGCCATATGACTAAGCTTCAATCAGCTCCCTGATGGGTGTTCTATCTATCTTGAGTTGACATATGGCGGCACCTGAATGGGGTGCCACAAACAACGAGCTGAAGAATCGAATTCCGGTTCCGGCCTTACTTTTCTTGTTGCAAATAGTAATCGTGGAGTGTATATTATCTAGTGACAAATTATTCAGATTTGTATTTATTAGTAGCAACAGTAATTAATTAATTTGAGGAGAAAATTAAAAGAGGGTTTTAGTTTTTCAGGATGAGATGAGAGATAGACTTGGTCATGCCGTCCATTATTGGCTTTCCTATGAAGCAAATTCAATGATTTTGTTGGTGGGAATTAAAGAGTTTTATGGTGATCACATGCATCAAGTATATATCAGTCCGCAACTCAGCAAATAAAATTGCAAGAAAATGTAAATAATTACTTTTATAATTTTATTACCTGTGAACAGTTTATATGCAGAGAAATATAGTTAATATCATCATTTCCTCATTAATATTTTGATGCATTTTGTCGAGTAAATAGTCATAATGTTTCATAATATTTTGTTCGTTAGTTAAATTGATTTTCTAAATTTTTATTCAATAAAATTAGTTATCCAAAATTTCCAACATTTGCATTATATTTCAAAATTTTGAGGTTTTTTTTTTCTTCTTTTTGGTAGAATTAATTTCATGTGACTTTGTTTTGGGGTTTTTGTGGTCTGGAGGAATTGGGTTGATTAATACCCAATTGATGATATTGAAAAACATATAGCGGGACCACAATTCGTGTATGTAACTCTTTCAATTTTTTTTGGGGTATATTTTTAGATTCATGATCCAATGATGGATTAAGCCCAAATCTGAGGTATGTGGGCTATAGATGGCTATTACGGGACGAAGAGCGAAGAAGGTCAACAAGAGACAACCTCGGGCTTGGGTGGGTTTCTGAGTCAGGCCGAATTTGGTCCCGGGTCGGTTCAGGGTCCGAATTGGGGTCACACACAAAATTCAATGGATCTATTATGTGTGCTTTATTTGAGAAGGACAGTTTGATCTCTATAGCTTTGTTTTGACCTGGAGCGTCATTGTTAGTTGTACACTTGTACAACTGTACGTTAATCAAAACTCAATTTAGAAGCCATTTCCCTAACACAAGCTTAAATATTGAAACGTATATATACACGTGTCGGCAAGGTAATGGACACTGACATGTCCTTGTTAATCTTTATTCAATTTTGTGATTTGTGATAATAATTCCCATGAATTAAAACAAGACAAGATGATATAATTGGATACATTAAAAGGAAATAATACTAGAAGCAAATATGATCTAGTCTAGTCTAGAATGAAGGGAACACAATCTGCGAGGCACATTTTCCGTTAGGGAAGACAGGGCACTGTATGAAGCGTGAAGCAGATGTGTCCACACAGAGGTACACTTGGTAGAGCTGACTGTTCCCAGAGGAGTCCACGTTGCACTCTATGTATGGTGTGTACCCTACTCCTTGCTGTATGGCTCCCTTTATGCTGCTCAAACTGTATGCCCTCCCATTTGGGGCTATTCCTGCATTTGCAAGTGCTCTTAGAATGTTGGCCCTCTGCTTCAGGTTCAGTGCTGTTTGGAAGTAGTCATGTTGATTCAGGATTGACTCTGAGCATGTTCCATGCTTCTCCCATTCATGGCTCCAGAATTGTATCCCATTCCCACTTGGACATGCTAGCGTTGCCCAGTTGCTCTGTAAGCTGCTTCTCAGATCTGATATCTCAGACTGCTCAAAAGCATTGTTAGAATCACAGTTAGAAGGGTAAGAACCGTCGTTGTTGTTAGGCCAGAGGCCGTGAATGCCGAAATCTGCAGCGGGCTTCCCACTTGTTGGGTAGCAACAACTGCTCTTTGTGTCACAGTAAGATCCTGGCCACTGCAATCAACAACAAATCATTACATACACACCACCAATCATTCAATATATAATTATAATAATGAGTAGAATGATAATAAAATTAATGAACCTGCTGAACGAAGTAGAAGAAATCAAAATCCTGTGCAACACACACAACTGCCAAGTATTGAAGCACCACAAGCTTCATCAACATCAATATCGACCCTTTAGATTCCATTCTTTGTTACCAGAAAATTTGATTAGAAATTGAGGTTAATTATAGGACGTGGAGTATAGAGTAGTTATGAGATGTGGTGAGTGGTGAGTGGTGAGTAGTGGGGAATTGTGATGAATTATTTATAGAGTAGGGAATTGAAAGGTGAATATGTGAAAAGGCGTGTTATCAACTATCAAGGACAGTATATGCTTCTCACTTATCTTAATCATCCAATCATAACACTTTACGTGTGTAACTATCACTGTATGTTAATAATAGTGCCATGTCGGTCAATATTATCTTTGTTTCACACTACTACTACAATAGGATATGTTCTATTCAGTTTTTATTTATTATTATCATTTTCAAAATCCAATTATTGAGCATTTGTGTCTGTGTAGTTAGCACTAAAAAATACAAAGAGTGTTAATTCATCTCTTAATTAAAAAGATAGATCAGGATCTGGATACGGATGGTAATAGGGATTGCGTGGTTCTCCTTTGTTTGTTGCTCTATATCTTTGTTTTTCTTTACATTCATATTTGGGACCAATAATAAATACGGCTACCAATAATAATTTACGTGTTTCCATTGGAATGTGTTCACATAGACCGTTGCTCTAATTACAAGAGGAAATGAAATTTGATGTTGCAAATTGAAGTTGTTCTGAGAAATGAATGATGAATCAGCATGCACGTGAATTTAGTGAGAAAATGATGAGTAGAGTAGATAAGCACCATCTATGGTCAATAATATTAAAGAGTGTTCAGCAGGTTAAGCTACTCCTCAGAAGGCTAGCAATGCCTACAAAGTGAAGGCCATTCATTGTCATGACCCATCATGCATTTCAGTGACATGACACCATGAATGCTACATAATCATCGATTTTAATTTATTTTAATCATTATTTAGTCATTAATATTAAAAAATATTAGTTAAAATATGATGTTGAAGTATGAATTAAAGATTTGAGAACTAATGGTTATTATAAAATTAAAATTACGATTATCTAAGCATTTAGAATTGATAACCCGACTAAACTGTTGATGGGCTTGGTTCGGGTTGTCTAGGAATTAATAACCGGGCCAACATAATGTCCAAAAAACAAAAAACAGAAGGACTGAAGTCTAAAATTAAAATGTAGCTCGTGAGGTTCTCTTGCTTTTGGGCTGTTTAGGCCCCTTTCCTACACCCGAAAAAAAAAATTCAATGTGAAACTCAGCAGTGTCCGGTGTGGGGCTATGGGCAAATAAATCAGGTAGGGATTGTGTCCCACGAAAGGAACTGGCTTTTTATTCATACACAATACAATACACAAATTACTATGCAGTATCAATCAATGGTGATTCATAGAAGATGGGGAACTCAACATCGTCTGGGCAATTTGCATCTGGTAGTATTGGACATTCTATGAAGCTCTCCGAAGCTGCTGATTTATCCACACAAAGTACTATCTCATTAAGCTGGCTGTTACCAGAAGCATCTGTGTTGCATCTTATGCCACCTTCAAACCCTGTTCCTTCTTTTATCGCTTCTCTTATCTTTTCAACACTGTACATCTCTCCATCTGGTTTGATTCCTGCATAGTGCATTCATCATTATAATCACAAGTTTTGTTTTTAATTGTGATCAAGCATGACAACACATAATAATTATACTAGTTAATTACCGTTATTTAGAAGGATTTGAAGGAGGTCAATGTGGTCCTTGAGGTTCAAAGTGAAGTCAAAGTATGCATGCTGGTCAAGAACAGAGTAGGAGCAAGTCCCATGTTTGCCCCATTCATGTTTCCACAGCTTCATGTTGTCACTGTTTGTGCTGTTCTTCTTCTTGCTTGGACAAGACAATGATGGCCAACTTATTTCTGCTCTTGGAATTATGTCACTTATCTGATATTGTAAATAAAACACCCATCAAACATGGTAACCTAATTAATGTAGTAAGCAAAGCATGTATGTATGTACCTTGGATTCGTCGAAGGAATTTTCCACAGATTTGCAATTGGATGGATATGATCCATTGTTGAAATTAGGCCAAAGCCCATGAATGGTGAAATTGAAGGCTGGTCTTCCTGTCTGAGGAAAGCAGCAACCTTGCTGTGTGTCACAGGATGAACCTGGCCACTGCAACAATCATAAGCATAATTAATTACTTTCTACAAAAACAAGAGGTAGAACAAAATTATTAGGGTAATCAGCTACCTGTTGTACAAAGTAGAAAAAATCAAAATCCTGTGAAACACAGATGTTTGCAAGAGTTACAAGCATCAGAAACTTGATGGCAATACTGGAGCTGTTTCTCATTTTCATCTCTGTTTTCTTCTTAATTATTTGAGATGTTAATCACTATTAATGGTAGGTGTTTTTATAGGCAATGATGCAGTACTGTGGATGATTAATTCATTATTTCTATATATGTCCGTGGAGCATGTGCAACATAAAATTGAAATCTATATTTGAAGATCACACTCCACACCATGTTTGACTCTCATTATATTCATATATATGTAAATCACGTGGCAATTAATTAAGTAATTAACTAATTAAAAGGTTACATGAAGGATAACTCAAAACGATGAGCAACGAATAATCATGATTTGGTTATAAAGTGTACAGCTAGAGAGTGCTATTTTATTAGATTGCAAGTTGCAACAACACGTTTCGATTAGGTTGCAATTTTGTTTGGATCTTTGAGCATTACTCCTCTATCTCACCATTACAAATTTAGTAATATTTAAATGTATGGGAAGTTTCATCAAATTCATTAGGAACCTTCGAGATGGCAAAGATTATTTATTGATTGGAATGCAAGTATATGTCACACATACATTTCAGCCCAATTATTATCATTATTTTATTTGATACAATAATGCACATAACTAAGTAATAGGTTTGTTTAATTCCATCTTTATAGCTTGATATGTCTTACTATCTGAATTACAGAGATATAGGTACCAACTATAGCAATAATTGACCCTGTAAACAGAATTCCTATGATGATAACCAATTCCATCCGAAATCTTTGAGTTGGTTTGTTCATCTTTAAGTAGCACAAACATGGTAAAATCCATGAACATGTCACACTCAATAATGCGCCGATGAATGCCATAACGTAGCCGAAAAAGGGAACGAATAATGCCACAAGCAAGGTAGTTAGCACAATGGTTGTTCTAATGAGAATGGTAATAGGCCTACGACCCTTGTTGTGCAAAAGCAATGATTCTTCAATAGCATTGGCTATTGGGGTGATTATAACAGCATACTTGGTGAAAGGGTTGATTAGAGTGATGTAAATTGCTATTTTGGTGCTTATTTTGTTTGTTGGAAGATTTAATGTCACTTGTGAATTCACATATTCTCCAAACATCTTGTACCCTATGATAGCCATGGACCCATAGGTTATAGTGCTTATGATAAAGCATACCATCAAAACCTGCATTTAACAAATAATGAGTCATATTCTCTCATTAAATCGAATATTTAGGCACAGTTGACTTCACGTGAAGTAATTTATTAAAAATCGTTAGATAATTTGACATAAATTAACTGCACCTGAATTTCTATCTTTTATTAAAATATTTTATTTCAGATAGTACCTTGTAAAATTGAGTTTTATCTTTCATGGAATTGCGGAGTGTAGGGAAGACTGGATGTCCACAATAACAGAATGCAAAAAGGCTGACACTAGAAAGCAAGCCTTTCCAATGAATTATGTCTCCCTTTTGATGAAACCCAATTCCATCAACTTCACCAACCCACACAACACAAACAATCAAAACAACAGAAGCCACAACCCCACCAACAGAAATATAGGCCAGAACTCCCAAACTTCTTAGCCATGTGGTGGGTAGTATAGCCAGCACAGTAAGCATGATAAAACCAGCTTTGCCTCCAATTCTAAGGCTACCAATCTTGAAATTCATATTTGGAAATAACTTCTCAAGATTGTCACCTTCTAGTATGAGAAACTCTACAGCAACTAAGTAGAGTTCTAAGTACATGAAAATGGCTACCATAGCTCTTCCTTTGTAACCGAAAGCAACCTCGCCTATGTCAGGGTAGGATTTGATTAATGGGTGCACGTCCATGCACCTTTGAAGAAGCAACCCTGTGTACCAACAAATAATGGCAACAATGAGGAGCAAGATTAAACTCAGCCACCCTCCACGAGACACTGCATACGGCATTGAGAGTATCCCAACACCTAATAAGAAAAAGAAATATTAGAAGATGAAACTCCTCCGCTCTTAATTTCATGTAAAGTTAACATTTTAAATCGTTAGATTATAGTTTAGTCAAATATATCAAATTATTTAATATTTTTTAATAAAAAAATTTACGTAAAATTAACTGCACCTTAATATTCACCGTATTAGAATAATCACAAAGAACGATGGTTTGATATATATGAATAGAGTAGTACGTATATATATATATATACCTGACAAGGCATTGATTCCATTGAAACATGTTTTGAAGAAAGAAGTTCCTCCTCTAAGGGGTTCCCCTGAATTAGAGAGTTGATGGTTTATTTGGCTTTCCATGATAATAGTAATGCGATCTACTAGTTGGAGTTGTTGTCAGAAATGAATAAGCATAGCATGGAGGTGGGATTAAAGAGTGTTAGGCAGGTTACGTTCGTGCTTAGGAGGGCAGCAATGGCTACACAGTGAAGGCCACTCACATGTCATGATCCATCACTTTATATATATAGTGAAAATGTGAAATCACCCTATTTTTATATTTCTTGCATTATCACTTAAAAATTAATAACCTGAAAAAATGTGACTATTACAACCTTTATTATTTAAATGAAGAGATGGTTTTATGGGGGAAAGAATTTGTACCTTCCTCAAAAGCCAAGGTTAGCATTACAAATTCGCCAACTTATTATTTATTACGGTTTTGCTAGGTGTATAAATAAAACACACGAAACACATAAGCTTTTTCCATTTGAGAGAGTGAATAATTAAAATATGTTTGTGCGTTTTATGTGTATATCAATATTAATTATATTTATTATACACGATGTTTTTTTATTTATTAGGTACATATATTACAAAAATGAAATAAAATTATATTGACAAATTAAAAAATTTAATATAATTACTTGTTTACATATTTTTCTATTTCCTATTGGCTATTTTCATGATGGTGATCCTTATTCGCTTTTCTATAAATATTTAAAGGGCAGATAAATATGAACCACTAAATCACTAATTGCTCATAGATTATTAAAATCTAAGAAAAATATTAAGAGACATAAAATTTAAGCCTAATTTTATTTAGAGAAATTTTTATATTTTTTACATTTTTAATATTTTTTAAAAACAATATTTATAATTAAATTTTTTATCATTTTAAATTTTAAATCTCTCTATCACCCCTCAAAATCTGAAAAACAGGTTCTATTCTCTATTTTTCTACAATAAGATATATTTTGCATATCGTAATGCTGCTTTTATAGATATACACCATATATTCTCGTTTTGATAAACAACCAGAAATATAAAAGAGCTTTTAACAAAGAACCATTTAACTGAATTATACTTTGAATTTTGAAAAATCGTCATTTTACTTTGATTACAAGCTCTATGAAAAATTAAAAAGGCTTTAGGAACGAACTAACTTCTCAATAAATTATACTCTAAAGAAATATTTTTTTTATTTTTAATTTATAATATCTATTTTACTATGAGTCATTCTATAGTGCTGATCATAAACATTTTCATATAATGCTTCCAACATGTGTGTCACAGGAAGTGACACATGCTTATTGATGACTAGGTAGAAAAAAGTAAGGCTGAAACATTATATCCTATTCCCGAACATAATTAAGATATATAGGAAAGTGAGTGCAATTTCTTTAATTGAATTCTGTGTCCGGGAAAAGCAGGATTTCTTTTTTTCAAGAATAAGTTTTTGTTGCCCCCTGAAATCAAAATGGACAAAAATAAACAAGCTTAAATATTAAATATAATAAAATAAAAATAATAAATAAGAATTTATATTTATTATTAAATTAATTTATATAATTTTTTTAATTGATTTTAAATGCAAATCAATATAAGTTTAATATTTTATTATATAATAAGATTATATATGTAAAGAGAAATATTTAATTAATAAATAAATTAATATATTAAAATTTAGATTCTCAAATATTAAAAAAATATTTAGTTCATAAATAAATTCATAAATAAAATATTTGAGAAATATTTAATTTATATAAATTGATAAATAAATATATAAAATATTAATATTAAAACTAAAATGGTTTTACCTAGAAATAATTTATATTATTATTGAAGAGAATAATATTTTAATTTATTATGTTTATTTCTTGTAAATTCAACATCCGTGAGCTTGTCTTTTTTTCTCTCTCTCAGTATGTTAACAATCTCTCTGCAAACTCATTTTGAGAATTTACGCCTACTTTCCATTTGTAATTAATGATGTTTGGGAAATAGAGTATAGTAGTTAAATTTTAAGGTGTCTTCCACCTAATTTATAAATATGTGTCATCTTTGTGCCACACATTCACTGTAAACATCATATGAAGACATGCAATGGTCTTCGTCATAGAATTTTCCTATAAGGAGAATCTTAAGTGGTGAAAATATCTAATGGTTCACTAAGATTTTAAGTATAGTTATCAGAATCGAACCGGATCAATCAATTCGATCGAAAAACCGATAATTCGAATCCTTGTCCGGTTCGACAATCGGATCCTTTCTACATTTAACTCGCATCAGACCAGTCAAACTCCAAATGAATCGGTCAAACCTGTCTGAACCGGCACTAAACCGTTGACTCCTCGGGTCATTAAAGGCCGTCCACAGGCAGACAAGCGTTAACCTCCTTCAAAAAGTGCTACACAGCTCGAACTTGTAACCTTAGTCTCCCCAAAACTTTTACACCTCACGTATGGCCATCACAACAAGATGTCTTTAGTATCAAGTCACGCTAATAATTATTATTATATCAAACTTGATCAATTAAAATCATTATGGTGTTGATGATTATTATATAACGTAAAAATATTGATTTTTCCCAAATTTTTATTTTTATAATATTATAATTATACTAAACCAAGTCAATTAAAATTTATAAATAATTTAATTAAATTTAAATGATGTAAAATATTATTTTATAATAATTTTATATATTTTTTTTGGTGACAATAATTTTATATATTTATTTTCATTATTAGCATTTTAAGATTTTAATAGTTTCAATAAACTCTTGTAGTATATAATAATATAATATGTTTAAATTTATTAATAGATTAGTAAGATTTAAAAATAATAGTTATTTTAATATTAAAAATTAAAAAACACTTATAATAGAGAAAAAATAATAAAAATTTATATAATTATTTAATTATGACCGGGCCAACGAGTCAATTAGTGACCCAACGGTTGAACCTCTAACCCTGTGATCCTGTAGTCTGAACGAGTCGATTGTCGGTTCGGTTCTGATAACTATGATTTTAAGTGTTATTTCTAAAATAAAAGAAATATGGATATATATTAGAAATAACCACAGCCACATATTTAAAATATTTTTCTATAATCCTTAAAGGACTACTAGATACTTTCACCACCATAGACAAAACCTAGAAAACAATGTTTTATCTATAATGGTGAAAGTATCTAATAGTCCTTTAAAAATTATGGATAAATATTTTAAATATGTGGTTGTGATTATTTCTAATATATACTATTATTTCTTTTATTTTAGAAATAACACTTAAAACCCTAAAAGACAACTAAATATTTTCACCACCTAAAAAATTTCCGAAAAACAAATATTGATTACATAACAGTTCTTTTCATTATTTTTTTTCTAACAAAAATAAATTATTCTGGATGATAATAGATACACCTATGGCTGGAGTGGTGACATGTTTCTATTGCTTAAAAAACAGAGTTGTTATATAATAACTTAAATTTTTTATGTATTTAATGAAAATTAAAACCATTTAATATAAATTAATCGCGCATTAATCATGAATTAATCAATAAACAACACCCGAAATGGCGCACTCTTTTTTCAATTGAGGATGATGAGACAGCAAATACTTACGCGACCTATCCTCAAGCACTTGCATTATTGGTGCTCTCATAACGCAAACAATAAAATTTGCAATTTCGGGTTAATGGAAAGATTCTCACGCCATTTTAACTTGACATTTAGTGGTGTATACTTAGCTTTATATGTCTATATTTCATAGTAGCTACTAGCTAGTACCCTTATTATTTGAAGGAATGAATGGATTAATAAAATTATTGATGATATATGATTTAGGTTTAAAACTAGGAACCAAACCTATTCATCCCTATATATGTATATGTATCCTATTTTAATGATACATTTATGCTATGTACTGTGCTCTATCTATCCTATGACGATCTCATTTAATTAATTTTAGTTTTTTTTTTCCCTCCTAAAGCACTAATAACTCTAAAATCTGCCAAACTTGTAATGATAGTAATCAATCAATATCAAGAGATAGGAAGTAGTATAGAAATTCCTCACCTCTACATATTATTATTGTCTTTTCACTACTCCTTTCTAATTTCAGATAAACTTTTTCTGCATTATGCCCTGTAAAGCAACAATAATGCATTAATAATCTTTATGAAGATTAAGATAATACATACGCAGTACATGTTTTCTAAAAAAAATAGAAATTATGAAAAAGACAAGTCTTCTTTGATTAAATATGTATTTTAATTAACTATAGCTACCAGATAATTAGAAGAAGAGAAAACTCATAAAGGAAAAGGCTAGCTACTAATGGCTTTATAATTATCCCTATAATATCCAAAATCAATCAATCATTCAACCGGAATAATATCTGCTTGAGAAGATAGACAAAAGAAAAGTCTACTAATTAAAAGTCTCAAAAACGTTGGTCGATTTCGTTATTTTAAAATTAAAGTAATGGCAATTGTTAACTGAATTTGGATTATTTCCAATTGCATGCGATCATTTAATTTCTTGCATGGACTCAAACCCTATATATAGTCACCAAAAAAACCCTATATATTAGTGGGTCTTATTACATGCATATAATAATGTCATCATTCATATCTCCCTTGTTTTCTTGCGATTATATATGGATGTATGGTACCTATCAATTATCATGGAAGAATTTTCGTCAATTATCCCACGTCGTACTACTTCTTTCGAAACGTCCACATATCTTATATATATATATATATATGTGCGTGTAAAACAATGCAATAACCATGATGAATAAAAATTATTTTCACCAGTTATATATGTTGTTTAATCTGAATAAATAATGTTAATGGTAAAACTATTTAGATAATAAATTAATCTAAAGATGTATACAAACATACCAATATATACAATAGATCGATAAAATAATGGAACAAATTAAAGAGAAAACTCAGTGACCATATATATGCAATAATTTTGAAGCAATAAGCAAAGCGAAGAGAAGAATAATATTAACGGAATATATATCATATCCGATCCTTTTGGAACTAAAATATTACACTCTTTGAAAGTTGCCCTACAATCTTATTAGATTTGGCTTTATTATTTGCTACCCTCTTGTTGATGTTGACATGCATATATTTTCACTTGTAACGTACACTGCATGCAAATATAATCATGTATTAAAAGAAACCTATTATAAAGATTTTTATTTTATTTTTTTAAAAAAGAACTCTGTTATTATTGAACGAAAAGATTAAGCCACTAATTGATGGCGAGATTCGTTAGTGCTTTGGCATTATATAGGAGTAACTTAGAAATGCTTATAGTTCACTCCAATTTGAGTACAGTGCATCATTTTACTAAATAAGAAACACAAAGCTGAACAAATTAAACTAAAAATAAACAATACCTCTTGAATTTTGAAACTTATCAGAAAATGTTACAAGCAAGGTTCTCATAAAATCATCAATGCTCCACTACTAATTATTTATCATTTTAATCGTTATGTAGTTTTTTCCTCTCAAAATTGAGAACTGTGACTCTAGCTACTTTTAATTAGTGTTTGCAATTTTGCATATCCACATATTGTGCTAATCAATCTCAGGAAAGTGGGTCTCTTTTTTTCTTTCGAAGTTGAAATCTTTGACTATTTCTGATTATTAAATTATATGGATGCACACTCAG